>JAJOOF010008253.1:0-24580 GCA_029582545.1 Solanum lignicaule | reverse complement strand
TAGTCTCTGTTTTACTTTGGCAGCTATACATGGCTGTCAGAATTTTAGCCAATGGCATGTAGTTAAGATAGATCTATTTGATAGAATGTACAGATGATTCAGCTATATGCAATTCCAATGATCATAAACCCTGATTGCTCCTCTTTTCATGTTGAAATTCTCATATAACCATTGTTTTAAGTAACTAGTCTGTTGCCTGACATTTAGTTTCCTAATCTGGTCCAGTTAGAAAAGGAGGCTCTTACAAAGGGGGTCCCAATAAGTCAAGCACTTGACATTGAAATTCCTCCTCCACGACCTAAAAGGAAACCAAGTAATCCTTATCCTCGTAAGACGAGCGTAGCAGTTCCCTCATTACAGGTGGGAGCAAAAGATGGGAAATTTTCGACACCTTTTTCTTCCATCTGTGAGGAAAGGAACTTATTTGACCTGGAGAAAGAACCGATTACTGAGGTATGGGTTTATCTTGATCTTGCACAACTTTTTCTTTGTTTTCTTTGAAGGCCTAGTTGTATTCTTGTTCTTTATCAGAAAGCTGGCGGAAACGAGAAGCTGGGCAATGTACAAGAAACCCAGAACAAGAAAAATTGCTCCCAAGGGTTCACTCTTTTCAAAGAAGGTGCTTCTGCAGCCTCTATGTCTTCAGGAAAGTCCTTGCAAACACATGTGGCACCAACAGATGCATGTGCTTTTAGTGAGTCTGTGCCTGTCACCAAAGGAGAGGTTAACCATGATATAGCAAATAAATCTTTTCTCACTGTTGAATCCAAAGAACATCAACAGTCAGAAATACTCGATATCAGACAGTCCTTTCAAGGTAACAGCTCCTGTAACACCTTCGACGGGGGGAAATCTTGCCAGTCGAGTGAAAAGTTGGCACAAGGTGAGAAAAAACATCCACAGAGTCAGCCAGATCATTTGGGGGAATTCTCAAGAAATGATATGCAAGTGCTACACAACTATCCAAGACATGTGCCAGTGCATATTCTTGATGGAACAAATGGTTCTCAAATATCCCCAGATATGTTTAATCATGAATCTACGAGTCAGCAGATAGGTGGGGTCCCGGGGCTCCCAAATTTGTATTCTAACCCTGCTTCATCCGCCACATCTGAGCACCATAGTAATTCTCCACAGTCATCCATTCATCAGTCATTTTCTTGTTTCCACCCCATCTTCACCCCTATTCGTGATCCAGATGATTACCGATCGTTTCTTCAATTATCCTCCACTTTCTCCAGCCTTATTGTTTCTGCTTTATTGCAAAACCCAGCAGCACATGTTGCAGCAAGTTTTGCCGCTAGCTTTTGGCCTTATGCAAATATGGAACGTCCAACGGATTCTCCAACAGATAACACCGCTAGCCAGATTAACTCAGCTCCTAGTATGGCAGCAATTGCTGCTGCCACAGTAGCAGCTGCAACTGCATGGTGGGCAGCCCATGGGCTCTTACCATTGTGCTCTCAATTTCAAAGCAGTTTTACCTGTGTTCCTACATCAGCAACATCAATGCAAGTGGATGCCTGTCAACCTAGAGTAGACAAGAATGAAGGAAGAGAGGGAACTCATAATTCTCTCCATGCTCAGGAACCCGTCCCAGAATGCTCTGAAGCTTTGCAAGAACAACAATCAGGTTCTAAATCGCCACCTTCTCCATCATCAGAATCGGAGGAGAGTGAAGGTAGGAAGCTACAAACTGGGTTAACGGCCACTGATACTGAGCAAGGAGCTGCAGTTACTAAAATTAATGAGCCAAACACAGAAAAGGGCGGGAAGCAGGTAGATCGCTCTTCCTGTGGATCCAACACACCTTCAAGTAGTGAAATTGAGACAGATGCTTTGGAGAAGGACGAGAAGGGTAAAGAAGAGCCTCAAGAATCTAATATTAACCTTCTTGCTGGAGAGGCTGCGATTCGGCGTTGTAGAAATTTCATCAGTCCAACTGAATCTTGGAAAGAAGTCTCTGAAGAGGTAATGAAAGCTTTGGTTCTTGTAAGTCCTCCAGTGACCATTTCTTGCTTTAATGAATTTCTGCTTGTCACCTTTTGTTACAGGGACGGATAGCTTTCCAGGCTCTTTTCACCAGAGAAGTGTTGCCTCAAAGTTTTTCTCCTTCACTTGATCTGAAAAATAAGGGAAAGATCATTCTTGAGAAGTTTAAGCAAAGGCCAGACGAGAAAGTTCAATGTGGACCGCAGTTAGACCTTAATGATCTGGCATCCAATATCTGTTCCAGTCACCAAACAATGGAAGACAGTGTGTTATTAATTGGCAACAAAGAAGATGTAGAAAAATGCCTACCAATGATAGAACTTGGACAAGTAAGGTTGAAAGCTCGCCGTACTGGATTTAAACCTTACAAGAGGTGCTCATTGGAGGCAAATGATAGCAGGGTGACAAGTTCAAACTGTCAGGATGAAGAAAAAAGCTCGAAAAGACTTCGATTGGAAGGAGAAGCTTCTACTTAGTGTTGTGTCAATGTGCAATTCTACAAGGGAACCTGTCTTGTTGCACGGAGAGCTCTATTCTACCCTGTCATTATCTTTTCCCAGTTACGTTGTCTAGTTCTAATGTACACGAAACTTATCGTGTAGGTGTGTACCATATTATTTTTATGTTCTGTTTTAATTCGACTTGTATGCAAAGGGACTTTGAAGAATGAACTTAAATGTGGATGTCTTCAACAATCATAGCAAATTTAATGGACCAGTTCCTCGGAAGATTTCGTTTGTGTTTATGTTGACGGTTTTTTATGTGAATTTGGCGGGTCGTAAGAATCAAGTTAGCATATTCCATCGATTTTTCTGTATAAATGCTCAACCAGTGAGAAGACACTTGCATGCCAATGTCACACTTTGACCTCTCTGGGGAGTGGGGAGAACAGTGTACCGAACTGATCTGCAGTTTGTATTAGTACAAAATGTTAGCATAGCAGGCCAAAACTTTGAGAAAATCTCTATGCATATCAGACTTTCTAAATTAAGGAATGCATATTGGACAATGACAAGAAATTTCACCCTACAAATATAAAAAATTGCAAGACAAAGATGGGCCACTTTCTTGCATAATGTAGTGATACAGTAACTAAGTGTTACTTCACATGAGCAAAATATTGCGAGGCTACAAGTCATACTCATATAACTCTTTGATTTGTTCATCTAAGACTCTTAATGTTTCATATATGAGTCCTCTCTGTTGGTGAGAATAGTCACCAGCAGCAAATACACTTTTCTTCCTTTCCACTTCAATCCAACTGCAACCAACTGGCTTCTTAAGATCTCTCATTTTCATAGACCTCCTTATCTCTAAGACGCCATCCCATCTAGCATTTGCAGCATACAGATTTGACATGACTATATAATTCCCGATATCATTAGCATTAACTTGAAACAGGCGATTAGCCGCAGCACAGCCCACATCAACCTCCTGATGGATTTTACAGGCACCCAGAAGCGTTCCCCATACATCCGCATCAGCTTGAAAGGGCATCTGGGTCACAAAGGAAAACGCATCTTTAATTCTACCTCCACGTGCAAGTAGATCCACCACACAGGCATAATGCTCCATGCTAGGTTTGATTTGATGCGTCTTTTCCATTGAATCAAAGATCTTTAACCCTTCATCCACAAGGCCAGCATGACTACAAGCAGATAGCACTGTAGTTATTATAACATGATCTGGTTTAAAGTCCATCTCAAGCATATGATAGAATATCCCAAGTGCTTCTTCTCCCATTCCATGCATAGCATACCCTCCAACCATTGCTGTAAACATAACAAGATCTTTGACTGGAGATGATTGGAAAAGCTTGTATGCATATTTTAGAGTAGCACATTTAGAATAAACATCTATGAAAGCCCCAATCAGATAAACATCATCATCTAGAAAAGCCCTTATCACATATGCATGGCACTGCTTTAGCAAGTTGCTTGAGGCCATTTGAGCACAAACAGGAAGGAGGCTCAAAATGGACATGGCATCAGGCCTCATTTTGTGATGCTGTAACTCGGTAAACAGACTCGCTGCTTGATCAGGACAATCATTTTCAGCATAAGCTCTCACCATCAAATTCCAAGTGGTTAGATCCCTCTCGGTCATCCTCTTGAATATGCCATGTGCATCTTCATGCAGACCATATTTCACAAACCCTGAGATCATTGAGTTGCATGTGATTACATTGTTGCTTCCTGATAAATTCTCAAATATTCTGTTAGCATATTTTAAATTGCAACACTTTGCATATGCATCAAGTAAGGCATTAGTGAGAGTAGGTTCAGTATAACTTAACAAGATACCAGTTCTTACTGAAAAACCATGTGCTTCTTTAACCTTATCCAGTCTGGAAATGTTAGCAAAATAGCGCACCACAGCCAATAATGTGATGGAGTCAGCTTTCATCCCCTCTCTAAACATCTCCTTTAACAAGATAATAAATTGTTCGTGAAGTTGGTTTTCTGCTAAGGCATCAAGCATAGTGTTCCAGGATATCAAGTCTTTATTAAAAGTCAACAAAAATAGGTGACATGCCTCTTTAATGTTTCCACATTTTGCATAAAAACTTATAAGGGCATTAATCACAGAGATATCCTGATGGAGGAAACTATGACGAATTACATACCCATGTATCTGCTTCCCGATCAACACATTATTGAACTGTGGACATACTGGAAGAATGCTCATAAGAGTAACAGAGTCTGGTCCACTCATCTCCTCTTTAGTGAATTCACGGAAAAAATCCAATGTCTTCAACCATTCACCATTTGCTGCATATCCAGCAATTATTGAGTTCCACGATACCAGATCTTTACTTTTCATATTCCAGAACAAAGTCTCTGCTCCTTCAAAATTCCCAACCCTCAAATAGCAGCTCAAAAGAGCATTGATGACAGTAGCTTCTGACAACAACTCAACCCGTCGCAAAACATAACAATGCATTTGCCTTCCCAAGTGGTAACCATCTATCCCTCCTAAACTAGGACAGGTAGGAATAATATTAGCAATAGTTGCATAATTAGGTAGAACAGAACCTCTCAACATCAACCTGAACAATTCAAACGCCCTATGTGTAAGCTTATTCTCTATCAAACCTGCAATCATTGCATTCCATGAAACAACATCTTTATCAGAAATTCCACGAAAAGTAGCTTCCGCATCTAAAACATTCCCAGATTTTGCATACATGGATACGAAAGCATTTCCTACCAACGTTTCACAATCCAACCCATGCTTTACCGCGTAACAATGAAGACTTTTTCCAGCACCCAAATCTCCAGAGCGAGCAATCACAGGAACAACAATAGCAAGAGTAACAGAAGTTGGCTTAGGATAACATGGTCTTTGCATTAAATTAAACAACTTTTCCATCTCCATTTCATGTAACGGCGAACAAGCAAATCCAGACAAGACAATATTCCACATGACTGTGTCACTATAGTTAACCGTACGGAAAAGTTTTTGACAATCATCAAGATGTTTAGATTTAGCATACATATTAAGCAAGGCTTTTATAACAAATTGACAAGAATGATGACCTAACTTAATAACACAAGTATGTAAAGCTTTCCCCAATATTCCATCTGATATGGAAGCACAACATTTGAGTACATTTGCCAAGATTTGGTAATCTTGTATTTTTGGGATAAAGCTAGAAAGTAGTTCATTCTTCATGCTTTCAAAATCCAAAGCATGTTTTTATTCTTCCCCAAACACTCCAACTGTACCAATTCAATCAGTGAGTATTGCTTCTGCCGAACCATGTAATTACAATTCCTAACTTCAAATTCCAACAAACTCAAATCATAGAAACACTTAAATTCTGCACCAAATTTTGGTAAACTGTCTTTTTTCACAAATAAATCGATGAAGAGAAAAGTAAGGAACTTACATACATACAAGAGAGGGAATTCAAAAACACTCCGGTCATACAAATATTCATAAAATTGAAAGAGGTTACGGATAAATTAGTTAACTTGGAGTAGTTCTTTTAATTTTTTGTATAAAGTAGAGAAACCGAACAATTCAAAACTATGCGGATATATGGATTAGGGGTGACAATTGGGCTGGTTCGATTAAATTTGGGCCGATCAAAATGGGTCAACACTAAATCTAACCCAAATTTATTTGGATTAATTACAGAAATCTCACATTTTAGTTTACTTATTATCATTATTTCCTATAAGTTTTACGAATCTCCAAAATTCCTCATTTTCACGCATCAGATTAGTGTATCTCGCGCATCAGATTTATGTATCAGCGCATCAAATTAGTGTATCATGTATAAAATGTAATGTATCTTACCTAACGATTAATGTATCTCGCGCATCAGATTAATGTATCAGCGCTTATATTATTGTATTCGTTTGAGGGATTTCTGTAATTATAAACTTATAAGGGATAGATTGTAATTTTGCCTTAAAAGTATGTGATTTCTGTAATTTGCCAAATTTATTTAGGCAAAAATGGGTTGGGTCAAAACAGGTTAATAACGAGTCATATCCCAATCACCCAAATTTTACTAAGTTTTAATAGCTTTATTTGTTATTTTATAAGCTTTTAGTACCTAATAAAATTATTTTTTTCTTATTATGTTAATATATAACATATAAAATAAAATAAAATGTTTTTTAATAATATTTTGACAAGATTTCTCAAAAATCAATTTGGGTTACATATCAACTCAATTTTTAATGGGCTGAGCTAACAAATGTGTGGGTCAATAACCAACCCAGACCTAAATGGGTTAGGCGGGTCAGACTTGATTTTGCCACCCCTAATATTGATCCTTCGCTCAATACACATAAGTTATGTATCAGATACATAACTATAAATAAGATTCATACTTATTTAGGTTTGAAATATTTAGAGTTATGTATCAGTTATTTGTACTAGATATATTGTGCATAAATAAAGTTGTAATGTATATGATAAAGGTGGACTGATGTATCCGGATGTTAAGAGAGGGAAGGAAAAAGGGATTTTTGTGATTAATTCAAATGGTAGAGATTTTTAGAAATTATGTTATCTTAAATCGTGTAATTATACAATTTTCCCAAAAAAAATTTACCTTAAAAGGTATTAAAGTAAATAAGTTATAAGAATTGTTAAAAAAAATAAAGGAAGCAAATGTAATATTATAAATCACAAGGGAGGTTGATGTGTCACAACAAAACTTAAAGGAATGTCTATGAAATTGTCCAGTTTTTTATACAAAACTAGTTATTTTAGAGTAATATAGTATCGTTTGGAGGCGAATTATATTTGTTGGCGGGTCAAAATTGAGAAAAAAAAGTTAGTTCATTAAGGAAGAAAAATTGACTGGTCAACAATACATAACGTATACCAACCATCATTCTAATAAAAAAAGTTATTGCATGTACATATTGATAAGTAATCCTTTCTTGTGCTACTTAACATAGTGTAGAACAATTTAGAAACATCAATTTAAGGGGGAATTAAACCACACCAAAATGGGATCATTCGTGCAAATGACCCATTATCAAACTCCCAATGAGCTCCTCTATGTGTGTGGGCTATTTTTTTTCCAACACAATCCAATTTTACAAGATAATCACAAAACTAATAATCATAACTCGTACCTTTACACACACTTCACATTACACCATTACATACACACAATCATATAGAGAGAGCATGAGAAAGACACATCACATACTCACATTTCTCTTTTTTTTCTCGCCCACCTCACTCATGTGATCAGAACCTTCACAAGAAACTTTTGAATATAACAGTCATTAATATTGAAATTTTTTATCTGGCTCAATAATTTAATTTTCGATGATTTATGTCCATCCCTAGTTAGAAGTATCCCAAGTCTCAACCATCATTGAGGGAAGTGAATGGATAGTCACTTTTGGGATCCCTATGTAAGGTGTAGTAGAAGTTTATAATTTTTGTGAGCTTAGTCATTTCACAATAACTTCAAAAATGTTAAATTGGTTCATCGAAGAATACAAGCAAAAGTGTGGTGTATATGTATGTGTATATTACATTGTATATTTATGTGTCCGCCCATATACCTGTATATATCCCTTGTATATCTGTGTACCTCATGCATATATATATATATATATATATATATGATACCATGAATTTTGTGTATGATATACATTTTATATACATGTGATACACATTATTGCAGTGATGTTTCCACATCAACTTTACATGATTATATCTGAATTTTTTTTCTTCAATAACCACTCTGAATGACTTCCAATCTTCCTCAAATTTTGTATAATCTTCCTCAACGAATTCGTAACTCATAAAACAATTACTAAGCTTCATTTGAGTCAACAATTTTGTGTTATCAACAAATTGTGGCAAAGTTAATTATATTGTTACAAGTGTTCAAGATTATATATATAATAACAAAAAAAAATTATATACACAGTATAATTTTTATAACGAAAAGTATATTTTAACTAACGTAATCAATCAATTCATTGTATGTGGCTACGCCAAGCGTAAAATACCTCTAAGTTGCTTATAGTAGGACTAAAGTAATATCCTGCTACTAGTAATTCTTTAATTGATATGAATAATATTTTTCATATAGAAGATTATTTCGTTTTTCTTTCAGATAAACTCAAACTAACACTTGGACTATATAAATGTTGGATGTCCATATCACAGAGTTTGATACAAAAGGATTAAGGCACGTACGTAGATGATGGTAACACCCACTAAAATTTAAAATTTATGAATTTTATTAGCGATCTTAAATAAATGTAGAATTATATTTAAATTCATAATTAATTATATTTAATAAATATTTGAATACATATACATGATATATATATGGACGAAAATTATTAAGTTTTCGTGAATCATAACTAACACTGAACCTGCCTAGGTAGACAAATGAGAGACACAATTTATGTATCACCATCAAGAAATGAAAGGATTTTGGTAGTTGCTACTAGCTCCCAATTAATTATGTTGTAGATTGATTTGGACTTGGGATTTAATAGACCCTTGAAATTGAATCTGGCTTAGAAATATCCTCGTAAAAACTAAAATCTTCAAAATAATAGAGGTGTAATAGCATTTTGATAATGACTGAAAATTTGTTTTTTATCTGATTAATAGGAATTTCTTCCCTCCCAAAGAATTTATTTAAAATTAGATCGAAAAGTAAGAATTTGTAATTGAAATCGAGATAAACATAATGAGAAGAATTCTCTTCACACATGATGCTAAGAAGCAAGTTTCTATAAAAAAGAAATTTTGTTTGTGTGCCACAAATTGAAATGGCTTACTGTCTTGCACCTCAAACAATGTTTTATAATATCGGTGTGGTAAACATTCTTTTATTTTTAATTAGAGATTTTAAATTTAAATTTTATTAGATATAAAATTGTTTTTTATTAGAGAGAAAATATTTTAATATAAATTTAAATTTAAATTTTATTAGATATAAAATTGTTTTTTATCAGAGAGCAAATATTTTAATATAAATTTAAATTTAATTGAATTTTAATGCAAATATTGTACGAGTGGAAAAAAATGATGGACAGATAGATAGAGTGGAATATATTTGTGAATATTTTTAATTGTTTAATAATTAATTGTAGATATATATGAGTACATTTGGGTTGTCAATTGACATACGGTAATAGAAAACAAATGAAAAAATCTAAAATATTTTGTGAATGGCTAAAATCAAGATCGCTTTCAAGATGACAGAAGAGCAATTAATGTGATACTACATAATTCTCCACTCAAATATTAAAGCTACACCTCATCTTATTTGAAGATTCCTAGTTTTACATAACAATATTATAGGAACTAGTATATATATATATATATATAAAGAGTCTTTCGATACACAAAATATTTTATCTTAGAAAAATCATTTAAATTTCTCTTGATACCACATAGAAAAATACTTCTCTCTTCTTCAATAAAATTATTCTTTTTCCTATTATTTTTCTGAATAATAATTTTATACAAACTTCATACTTCGAATCATCAAAAATTAATACACATATTTGGAATCAGAGCAAAATTACTTCTAAGACAGTAACTTGCCACGACACAATATTGTGACAATTTACTTACTATTTTCAATTTTAATTCTGTATCAATATTTTGTTATTTTCCCAAATAATGTTCATATATAAGAAATGAAAATAGGGTAAAGTGATTGCTTTAATAATTATGGTGACTTGTATTTCCATTTGATCAATCAAAACAAAAAAGGGGGGAATAACCCAACAGCTCATGTATATATGCCTTCATAAACTGGTGGTTTATTAAAAACACATATATAAAAATACAAAAATACAAAAAAAATGAAAAGTTGGTTTTGGTAAGAAATAATATTCCTGTGTGCAAGGTGTAATACTCAATTTGCTGTTTAGAGCAAGTTTCTCCAATGTATATCACACTTTGTGTTTGTTGGCAGGACTACAAAGACTTTGCTCAAATTATATTCTCAAAAAATTATTCTACTGTTAAAATAAATTATTTTGCTACATAAAATCTTGGATATTGGTACCAATAACCAATATCCAAACAAGGTGTAAAGCAAACCATTAAAACTACATTTAGGTGTCAATAAGAGTTGTGGATAAATATAATTCTCTCACTTTTAACTAAAAGTTTCATGTTCGAGCTTTAAACATGAAAAATGAAATTATATTAAAGAGCATGACGTAACTATGAATATCAAACATCAGTTAGAAAAAAAGAAAAAAAAAAGTTGTTAGGTGTCCTTCCTTGTCATTAGTCCTTGATTAACAAATCAATATTCCTTAATCACCTCTTTTATTTATAATCACTCCCATGTGCTTTGCCAACGTATTATCATCACCTCTATGGCCCTACTTATCAAATCATTAATCAAACATATATATTCATCATTCAATTATTTTATTTGAATTATATTTGAATTAACCTTCCAATCAACCCCCATTCCTCATATATAAAACTCTATTTTAGTCATTATATTTATGTATAAGTAGGTAAAAACACTATTCCTATCAATTATTGATTGATAATCCGACCTGTTAATTTGTTGCATTTGTTTTAATTAATTTTTTCATTCAAGACATAAAACCTTTTTTCCCCTTTTGTCAATACATACAGGCAAAGTAAATAGGAGTTTGAACATGATTTGGTTGAAATTTATATACATACATATATATATATACACTAATTGAAGTTAAGCTGGGAAAAAATATTTAGAAGTTAAAATCGTGTTTAGCCATAAAAATATAGTTAAAATTTTATAGGGGAAATTTGAAAATACTTGAAAATCGTCTAGATCTTATTTTTAAATTTTAAATTTGAAATTGAAATAACCCCGACAAGACAATTGCTGACACCACAACAGACCCCATTTGGATTTGTTTTTGAAGAAGTTTAAAATAAAAACAGCCATTGTTTTTTTAAAAATAAAAAATAAAGAGAGAGAAGAAGTTATATTTGAACAAAATGATTTTTCGAAGAAAATATAGAGGTTTCATTAAAGCTGACTCTATAAATGTTGTCGAAAAATAATTTCTCCAAATATAATTCTACAACACTTTGTTGTGTTTGACACAAAGAAAAATAGTTTTCATGAAAAATGGTCTTGTGAAAAATGCATAACTTTTTTTTTTTTGCTACTCTTACGAGAGTAGTTTTTTTCTTAGTATAATTGCTAGAGAGATAGACCGGTACCATTCTGAACATGTTATACTAACTTGTTTTTCAAACATTAGGTTCACCCACACCTTTATAACAGTTCACATTAAGACCTAAAAATCAAATCGATCAAATTTATATTTTAAATGCATTTTTTTCGTAATAGTGCACCATCCTGAATACACCTCTATAAAAAAGTATTCAAGTTAGTAAGAGAGCAAAGTTTGTAGAGCCAAACCAACACATAATTGATCTTGCTCCATGCATGGTACGTAAACGTCAAACTACTTATCCTAAAAACGTTATAGTTGAACTTGTATATGATCAAGAACACATATTCTAATCTATGAGAGCATGCGTCCTAATCTAACTCTTTTTAGGTTTGTTTATTAGTGATTTAAATATTAATTATCAGTTAAAGCAAAATGAACATGACTAAATAGAGTATGTTGTATGTTTGTATAAATATGTTAGACAACCATGAGATACTTATATTCATACTGTATGCTTGTATGAATATGTTAGACAAGGTAAAAATAAACTTGATGCTCAAGAATATTGATGTATATTCCTACAAACAAGATATAAGTTTCCTCATTCATGCAAACTACAAACCATATAATTAACCAACCAACCAACCAGAGTTGAGTACTCATTTAATTGGATGGCAGTAATGTAATTTGGGTAGAACAAGGAGGGCAGATTTGAAAAGGGGAGATTTCTTTTGACGGCGTGATTTTTGTAGAAACCAGCGAAGCCACGTGAGCAAGTTGGATTTAAGGTCCCACGCCACCTATGATTGACCCATTTGCTAGCTGTCAATTTCTTTTACCCATTTTGCCCTCAATATTCTTTTCTAATTCATCAAAATCACCTACTCCAATCATTATTTCTTCAAATTAGTCAAAACCAACCAATTCATAACATGAAATGACAATAATACCCTTCAAGGAATCGTTTTGGTAGCTCGTTAGAGTTATGCCAATATTAGTAATGTAAGAATTATTCTTGTGGGTATTAGTTATGCAAAAATTAGTTATTTCAGTTCTTTTATAGCATAAGATAATACATAGATTTTCTCGTAACTTATACATGTATTAGTTATGTAGATTTTCAAACTGCAAACCAAACATCGTATTAATTTTATGCATGGATAATTGACCTCCTAACTAGCTATCAAACATGATATTACTTGTGCACGATTCAATTCTTACTTAACTGATCACCTTCAAACTAGCTATGAAACAACCCTTTATTATATTATATGTATCTCATTTGTTCATTAGGTTCATGTTATCTTCCATCAGAGTAACTATGACAACCAATGTTTAAGCAAATCAAAACTAAATACATACTCAAGATGGTTTATCTCCGTTGAGAGTAGAATTTTAATATCTCATGGTTTTTATCTACTTATTGACTAGTAAATCACATTCATGTGAGACTTATTATCCAAGAAAAGAGATAGATAAATGATTTTTTTTTGTCTTAGTTCAGTTCAGATTTTAAGAGTAAAATTTTTTTTTGACTACAACTTCTAAATATCTTTAAACATTTTGAATTGATAATTATTATATGATTTATAGTACATTAGGTTGTTTTCAAATACGTAATTTTTATTTTTAACACAATAAAAATTCCATGTTTAAATTTATGTTAAAAACTAAAACAAATGACTCTCAAAATTCATACCTTCACATAAATTAAGACGAATGAAGTATTTAAATTAATTATGTAAGGGTTAATTTGTTATTTAAATTAATTACTATTTTATTTTATTTTCTAAAAAATAAAAATAAACATGTGTGTTGTGCAAGTATCCAATGCTCAATTCTACATTCATCCCTGTTCACAGAAAAAGCCAGAGGTGAGAAAGCATGGTGGGGTAGGTCATTTTGGTGAGACACATACAGGGATATACGAAGTGGTGGAGTCAGAATATTTTTTTTTAGGTTCAAAACATTAATAAGTAAATATATGAAAAATTTAAAGGAATTTAATAGCTATTATATATATAATTTTAATCTTAACTATACAATATAATATTTCACAAAAAAAAAATCCAATGAACCCCATGCACTACTGTTGCCTGTGGGAGTGTGCAAAAAAATGATTTAACTGATTACCAAGTGGAAAAAAAACATGATTGATTTATTAATATTGGGTTAATGGTTTTGTAAAATTTGTATTGGATTATTGGTTCGATTTTTCAGTTTTATGATTTTGGTTAATGGTTAAATCGATAATCCAATAAGATTATATTAAAATTACTATTTTACTCCTAATTATATAACATAACTTTAACATTTTATCGACCTTATTTCCTAAAATTTTAGTATTACTTTCTCTTGTAGGCAACACAAACTAGCTTCTATATCTTTTTATTGTGACATTTTCTCTCTTCTCGACACAAACTAGTATTACCTTCTCGCTTCTCAATTTTTTATTTGATTATGACAAAGACATACAATTAATATTTTTTCCGCAATTTATTGTATGAAATTTTAGAAGGAATTTGAACAATTTTGTCATAAACAAAAGTGATCAATGTAGAAATTTGTATTGCACTTCTATTCTTACTACTATTTCTATTTTATAAGCATCGTGTATATATGACTATATGAACAATTGAACATTATTCTTATTGATTAAATCGAAAATCAAACCGTTAAAGGATAAAAAAACCTATTAACCAAAAATCAATAATAAGTACTTTATTAGTTTAGTTATCAGTTTCGCATATTTACAAATCAATAATTCAATAATATATAAAATCGAATCGAACAAACCGATGCAATTTGGCTCCACACCTGGATATATGTGTAAATAATGAGAAAGAGAAGGAGTATTTGTAGTTGAAAATAAGTCTTTGTTGGTATAAGGCCTTGCCAGGTCCTTATATTTGGAAGCACAGTTGGCTACAAATAGAAAAGTTATTTTATGAATTGTCCACTTATATATAACAACAGTTATCTGTTAATATTATTATTTGAGAGCAAATATATAATAGCAAACAAAGAAGAGAGAGATTTCAGTTTGCTTTCTTCATATTCATGTAAGTGAAACATACAATACTCAATTCTTTCTTGCTTTCTTACTACAAAAAGTTATGATCAATTTCGTCGTTAAATTGTTCGTAGCTAAATAAAAAAAAATTCTATAGAATTAGCAACGAATATTGTTGTTTAGCTATAAAATTTGTCATTCGTTAACTCTTACTTTTCAGTAGCTTTTTGATAATATATTGTTAATTCATCGCTGAATAGGATTAGCAACGGATTTTATTGTTAATTAGCTACATATTTTTTTATCATTAATTCCTATTTTTCAGTAGTTTTTTTGTATAATATGTTGCTAATCCATCGATAAATAAGATTAGCAACAAAATTTGAGAACAGTAGGATAGACTCGAGGTCAATTCTTTCTTTTAGGTGTTCTATCTATTGTTAATTCCTATTTTTTCAGTAGTTTTTTTTTTTTTTATATAATATACTGTTAATCCATCGTTAAATATGATCAGCAATAAAGTTTATTATTTAGCTACAAAAATTCATCTATCGTTAATTCTTATTTTTCTCAGTAGTTTGTTGCTAATCCATCATTAAATAAGACTAACAACATATTTTATTATTTAGCTACATAATTTATCATCCATCTCTTCGTCTTACCTATTTAATCTTTTATAGCAAGAATTTTTATCATGTTGTGTATTTAATTATTATTTTTCTTCCTACAAATTAAATATAGATATTTTGTGAGTATTTGATTTGAAAGAAATAAAGATGGGATACTGGAAAGCAAAGGTTCTTCCAAAGATCAAGCAGATCTTTGATAAAAATGGACCCAAGAAGACTGCTGCTGCTGAGGCATGCAAGACTTTTGATGATGCTAAGGTAAAAAATAAATATATTTATCAAATATTTTAATTTGTTATAACAGATAATTAATGTCTTTATTAAATGTTTTTTTAAAGCCTGAATAAGTTTATAAGTCTCAAAAAAATAAATTCAAGAGAGCGAATAAAGGGTAAAATAGTAAATTATTTATTTTATTTATGATTTTTTAAGAGACGTGTAAAGGGATAATTAATATGTGATGGAGGAAAATTATCTCATAAAATCATTTTTTTTGTTAAAAAGAATTAGAATCAAGAAAAAATATAATATTTTTTACACAAATATCTTAAATTTTATATACTGATGATGATGTAAAAATCTTTTATATTATCACATCATTTAAATAACTTTATTTGATAGTATACTAATGATATATAAAAAAATATTATATTATCAGTACATATAACTTAAAAATCTATAAAAACAATTAATATGAATTATTGTCTGCTAAATTTCAGGAGGAGTATAGCAAGGAGTTTGAAGAGAAGAAGACTGAGCTTCAACCCAAAGTTATTGAAATTTATGAAGCTGCTGCAGTTGAGATCAAGGTTTTTTTTTAATACACTTTATTTATTTATTTGTACTTTAATATTATGCAAAATTTAGCAGAATTATTAAATAGTATTCTTTTTGTTTCAAAATGAATGTCTAAATATATTTTTATTAATTATTAATTCTTCTTAATATGCTATTTTTTTAAAAATATCTAATAAATTAGGGTAACTAAATTATACCATTACTGAAAAACGTCACGATTTTCCACTAGAAAATGTTAATAGTTATTTCCACAAATATTTGAATTGAATCGTTGAGAAAAGAAAAAATGGTAAGGATTTCATACACAAAAATTAGGAAGCTTCCCCTATTTTAGTGAGAATCTATTTCCCCTCATGCATCTTCTCAGTGAGCTGGTTCGATGAAAAATAAGCAGAAGAAAACCATGTTGTACCGAAAAATCTTTGTTTCTAGTGGTGACTTTACATTTATTATTTTTTAATGGAGGTGAAATGAATTGAAGTGACACTTAATAATTTTTAGAGGAATAAAGTTTATACATAGTATGATTGAAGTTGTGATAACAATAATCGAAATATAGAATAAAATTATGTACGATAATAAATGTAGCAAAAAATTAGTGCACTGAACTAGGTCTTTTTTATTATTATGATGATATACAGAGTTTAGTGAAGGAACCAAAGGGTGCAGGGCTGAAGAAAAACTCAGATGGGGTTCAGAAATTCCTTGATGAGCTTGTGAAGATTGGTAAGTATTTTACTTATTGTTTTCTCTAATTTAATTTTGTAGCTAGTGACTAAATTTTGGTGTATGTACTTGAAGAATTTCCGGGATCAAAAGCTGTTAGCGAAGCAAGTTCAAACTTTGGGCCTTCATATGTATCCGGCCCAATTCTGTTTGTGTTGGAAAAAGTTTCCACTTTTATAGTCGTCACAGAGGATAAGAAGGGAGAGGAACCTGCAGCTGCTGCTGCTGATGACGTGCATGCAGCAGCCACGTCGGTGAAGGAGAAGGAGATAGTTATTGAGGAGGCTGGAGAATCAAACAAGGATGAAGAACCTGCTGACGTGACACCTGCAGTCAAGGTGGAAGCACCTGCTGACGTGACACCTGCAACTAAGGTGGAAGAAGCACCCAAGGCATGATGATCCAATGTACTAAAATTATATCAGTATGTGCGGAGTCCGGAGAAGGCTTGATGAATATATATATATATATACTTCAATTTGTCTCTGTGTCTAAAAATTGCATTTTTATTTTTATTTTTATTTACTGTGAGAAACTTGATTTATTATTCTTTTGTTAGTGTTCTCTCTTTCTTTGTACAATATTATCTCATGAACAATGTCTTGTGTACGTATTTTTATTCTCACATTTGATTCTTCAATACTCTTATAAGTTGATTTGATTTCTCCCCTTCTTTTTCTCCTTAGTAGAAAAGAAATGATATTATGGTTAAGAGTATCTTCTATTTTCAGTACTTAATTATTTAATTTAACGTATAGTGTAGTTGGTGGTAGCTGGAAAACTATATATGCCTAATGATCATGAAAATTGATGATTTTAAATTTTCGATTAGTCATATATAGATAAATTATCCTTCAAGGTTAAAAGTAATAACTCTGAGCCTCATATTATAAGATTTTTCTCCTCTCCACTTCTAACACCGGCTTCCGTCCCATTGAAATTATTATCATATGATGATAGCGGAGATAAAAGAGGAAGATTTAGCTTATCTAACTTTTCTTACACTACTTTTACATCGAATTGGTAACGGACAAATTTTGAAGTTAAATAAGATTAGCACGAGCGATTTAGCGATCAACTATTTTTGTTAGCATGTTCTCTATGAAATAAAACTAAGACCACATTGTAGTCTAACTAATTAATGACGTGGCTAATTTCTCTACAACATAAAATATAATTTTTCTTTGATAGTATGATCAATTTTAGAGAAAAAAAATCTATTGCGTGTACATATTATGGTTGATGTAATGGTATCCAAAATGAATCCAAAAACTGAATTAATTCAATTTGATATAATATTTCGATTCTTCTATGTTTATCCTCACCTTATTTTTATTTTATAAGTATAAGAGAGATGGTAAACATTTTTAAATAAAAGGTTGATGACACGTAGCAACTGTTTGAGGGGGACTTTTATTAATCTAATATGATTTTGTATCGTCAGTCTAAACTCTAACCATTTAACCATAATTTTCATATTAATTTCAGATCAATAATTAATTATCAACATCAAGGATATGGTGGCTTATCTTGAATAAAATACAACACAATTCTAATAATAATAAAATAAAAATAATATGATGTAAATTATTGAGAAAGGAAAAAAAGGATACATCAGAAAATTAAATATTGACAGATAATACAACTCATCAATTCTGATAGCAACCAAATTCGATTGCCCACACGCAAGAAACTATAAAGTTGGACCAATTATGTATAATAATAATAATATTTGAAATTGATGTATCAAGAAGAAGCTTGATTAAAGCAACTAGGCATTAATTTATCAATCATAAAAAACAAGTTATTCATACATTAATTCTTGTATCATTTATACAACGAGTTTAGGAGATACACAGGAAATAAGTTATTCATGTATAAAATTAATATGACGTTTGGTTGATAATTTAGAAATCCATATAACTCATGCATAAATAAGTTATGAGGGAATCTATGTATAACTAATACCTAATACTTAATAACTCTAACCAGTTATTATCAATTTGTTGAAAAGAAACAATCCATCTACCTTCACAAGGTAGTGATAAGGTCTACGTATATTCTATTTGGATTCAACAAGCATACTTGTTCACTTTGACCAAAACAATAAATAAACTAAAAATAAGAAAAGACGTGAGGATGGTCTTGCAATCATTTTTCCATAGAGGTGAATTTTTTGTTGGCTCCTTCATGCAATTCTAGACTAGAATATATAATTTTCTTGCTTTTCATTATTTCCCCTCTCTTGAGCATCACCACCACCACCACCACACACATATTTAACGAGATTAGAAATTCTCAATGTTTTGATAGATAGAGTTATCCGATATTTATACTAGTGGAGGTAATAGGTATTTTGTAAAACTGATCAAGGTGCGTGAATTAACTAGGACATCACTTTGGGAAAAAATATTGAACTACATAATCGACAGGACACCAAACCACGTGATTTTACTATGATTTAAGTAATGAAATATGAAGAGATATAACGAATTATGCACTCCCTCCATTCACTTCTATTTGTCCACTTTGAATCAGAGCTTTCAAGGATTGAGATATCTGTAGTTTATGCTCAACTTCATATATCACCGGTAGAGGCTACTAGGAATGAAGTTTGACACGTCTAGATAACAAACTTTCCTCTCATCACATCATTATTATTAGGTTAAAAGCCTCAGTTTTCAGTTAACATTATGGATTCTAACATATTCCTACATCAACCATTTCCATCCTTCCTCAATTCCCTCAGCAAGGAAGAGGGTAAAAACAGGAAATCTAATCAAAGAAATGGGAAGACGACAAATATAGAAACTAACAGATCCATTCCTTGGGGTTGATACAAGCATCCAAGAGTTTCCATTCTTCAGACCCCTCTACTGGTTGCTGCATAGAACAAACAGTCATTTAGTTGAATTCATGGTTTTTTTCTTAAGAAGAATATCAGCAGAATGGACTACCAAAGCAGAGAAAAAACTTACATGGTCGTACTCCCAACGCGCACTTAATGGAAGAGAAACAAGAATACTCTCAATCCTACCTCCTGTCTTGAGACCAAATGTAGTTCCACGGTCATAAACCTTCAATTACAAAGCAAAAAAGAACCAAGTCAAAACAGTTGTTTCTTATTTCATTTTATTTTTGGGAAATAAAAGCTTAGGGAATAGAGTAATCCACCAAGTTGAATTCCACATAGCGCCCCCTCCGTAATTGTTGCCATGCCTTGTGTTCATCGGTGAATGGGGTATCCTTCCTCTTCTCTATGATAGGTATATATGCTGGAATGACGGAGTTGGCACACTCTGCACTCAACAACTCATACATTAGGAGAGGGTATTTTTATCCATTCCAACAATTGAAAAGTTCACTGTGCGTTAATTAACTTCCATCATCAGATTAAGCAAACAGTTTGATGTTTCTAATTATTCAGAAAAAGGAATGGAGTTAAGCTAGTCTCCAGCTATTTAAGGTTCAAAGTAAATTTTTCTACTTGGAAAAAGACCAGTCAACTAATGGAGAACTGAAAGTGTGGACAGCAGATCATTTCAGCAGCTCTTAATATCTTCGGAGCAAAATGTATTTTCCATCTAGGATATGCATCTAAAAGATGACAGATGCGTGAACATCATATAATCCCTGCTACAAACAAGCTTTCCAGACAAAGATAGGAGTGATTCTAAATTTACATGTGGTCTTTTCACACCATTTACCTGTAGAAAAGGAGAGAAGCATCTCCTGATCATAGTCGTTTAAATCGTCAAAAAAAATTCCTCCAAGACCCCGCCTCTCATCACGGTGCTGCAAAACAGTGAGCTCAGTCAAAACCTGATTGTGACATTACTTTAATTGGACAAAAAAAAAAAGTAATAGGCAACCATGGAAGAGTAACCCCATTTAAAAGCTTCTGGTACTTTATCACCACTTAATAACCAGAATGCAGCACTACGATTCTTCACAAGAACTGTTGTCCTCACCAGAAATGCCAGATATGGAATGTGAAAAAGGCAAGACTGAATGCTTCCGCTCATGTTACAATAGATATAAAAGAATGCATAACTACATCTAAGAAAAGGATCAAAAGCTCCTAGAAAACAGAAAAATTCAACGCAGTCATGGATCAAACTCAAACAAGTTAACCTAGGAAAAAGATGATAACACAAAGTAAGGTCTGCTATTACCTAGACAGTTTCATTAAAGGCAGTGTTGTCAATGGCGCACTTAAGCCCTGAAGCGAGACTCAAAACGTGTTGAGTGCTTCAGCTCGCTTTATGTGCGCTTCAGTATCATCATCAAGGTTCTAATGCAAAATTTTCCTTGCCAATGAGTCTCTTCGGAAGAAGTGACACTAAACAATTGATATTTCACTTTATCATAATGTTTCTCAATTTCTATGGTCATATAGTTGACATACATGTTTATAATTATTAGTCTTAGACTAAACATACAAACTTGTATATTTTGTCCCTTTGCGCTTTTTTTAATTAAATCCCACGCTTTATTTGCACTTTGCGCTTAAAGCCCCAACGGACCTTAGAGCTTTTTTGCGCTTTTCCCTTTGATAACACTGATTAAAGGATCAATTTGCTTAGAAATCTCTAAGGTTTGTAAAGGTTTTCCTGAAACCCTCTGAATGCCTGGTTTATCTTTAGGAAGATAGCAGCTTTCAGCAAAGGGGGGCAGGCAATTCACATGTGAGAATCGTACTAGGTACTTAAGCAAGACTGCAATTAATTTAGATATTTAATCCTTAGAGCACGCCTCACGGGAAACCAAAACTTGACTTACAATTTCAGGAATTAAATATGGAGAAATAAAAACTGATCAGAGGCAAACACAAAAACCAAAGAGCACTAAGGTACACCTTAATGAGGGGAGATGCTTGGAGGATTTTGTGTAACTTGACACTATTGTCCTTAGTGTCTGCTCGATATTTGGTTTATTCTAAAGTAAATAGTTTTTGAAAAACAAATTAGACATTGTGTTGGATTTTCTTTTCTTTTTTGGAAAAAGTAGTTGTTTTCTGTTTTGGTTCTTCAAGGAACCTTTTGGGTTCTGTTTCAAAACAAAGTTCAGTTATCAAATGAAACATGATTGATTTCAGCTTTAAAGATTATTTCTATAATTTTTCCAATCCAAATGCCACAACTTAATACTGTTACATGTTAGACACAAAACAATGACTCTGATGCGGTTGGAATTGTTAAACTGTTTAAATTCACTAATGATGGTTTCAATTACAGCATTTTCATGTTTAGTGGGTAGATCTCCACACCAGATTCTTTAACAGTCTAGAGCACAATTACCCTATTATTCCAGTTTCTGGCAGATTATGGGAATAGAAATTTCATATGGAAAAGAACTTCTATCTGCTAGTAAATGAAACTCGAATACCTTTATATAGAAATAATCATCACACCACTTCTTGAAACGAGGGTAGAAACTAGCATCAAATTTGTCACAAGCACCTTTTTGCACCTGCAACGCAGACAGAGGGTTGCAATCAATTTTAAACATCCAAGAGAAAAGTCTGTGATAGAATATGAAGATCTTTCATTCTAGCCAAGCATAGTGATGATGTTGGATAGGGGTGCTCAAAGAGCAGTAACTACTTTGCAGGGAGTTAGTGTGTGGAAACACCAGAACAGGCAGGGAAGACTCCGCAAAAGATACGGATTCTTAGTCAGAGATGGCAGAAGAAATAAGCTCAGGTCAGATTGTAGGGCTGGACATACCCCAATGAAGGAAGCACTTCCGGACTTTAGATTTGTTCCCAACCAGGAAAGACCTGGGACTTTTCTGTCACTTTTGAGTGAATAAAGCAGCTTGTAAAAAAATCTCTCAATGCTTTTCTCCATGGTAAATTTTCTAAATTATACATTAGAAATTTTGAACTAATGAAACAAAGATCTACAAAGGTGTAATTTTTTTGCATGCTTATACCGAATGGAAGTGCTTCACATCATCCTCGAAAATGTAAGCAGGTGTCAGATCAGTGCCACCTCCAAACCACCATTGCCTAGGTGCTCCTGGAGTATCTGCATTAAAATTAATCACAAGTAACTGATAATTAATATAGTTCAACTTAAATTAATCAAGATGCAGAAATCACAGACATGGACTTACCAAAGGTATACTTTGGCAATACTAGCTAACGACCTAAATACTACTACTCTCATTTTTTATGCAGACCCATATTATGCATTAATAAACATAACCAGTGAACAGATTCATAAAATGCAAGAAGCACACAAGACAATTGGGGAAAGAACACTAAATTCTAAACGAAATTTCTTAGTTAGTGATTTGGCATATTTTCCATCTTAAAAAGGTAACAAATTTTTTGAACAACTCTTTTAAGAATTAGCACTTCTGCGATAATATTCCCACTTTCAGCTCATCTCAATCGTCTACTGGTGGTCTCATGCCAAAGCTTCCCCCACCGCATAGCTCTGTTTTCTGTCTCCATGGTGTGCTGCTTACTGATGCAATGCTCTGGACCATGACTGCCTACTACCATAGCCTCTCCATAGGTGCAGCCACCCTCGCGTGTATCACCCTGTGTGCACAATAATCCTTCATATCTCCCTTTCAATGATGCTGCATGCATCATGCCTGGAGGGCCCCTTCACATCATTGCTTATCTAGTATAAAAACAAGCTTGAAGCTGCTATTGATTGGGTCAAGCTATGAACACCTTAGGCAAATCTTACATCAACAAAAAACATGGAGAGATGTGAAGTATATAAGGAAGCAAGCATTAGATCACAGTAATGCATTCTGAAGCCGTGCAGGCAATTGTGTACTAGACTGTAAAGATTAGTGTCAGAGCCACCCCTCGTGTATCCTTGTATGTTGGAGGAGCAATCTCAGCGATGAGGCTGAGTCCCTAAGGCAAATCCTATGTTGGAAAATGTAAAATAAAGTTGTTGGATGTTAAGGAAGCAAGCCTTAAGGTCTAGTGTTGTGTTCTTAAGCTATATATGCTTTGATCCAATGTGGGTAATAGCACTGGTGAACTTGAATGTTACACACAGCCTCTAAAATGGTGGCTCAATCAAGCCAGAAATCAAATTGAGCCAAGCTAATAAGTAATGCTCGGGTTAAGCAGCATTGAAATTTGCACTGAGTTTGGATGCATCGTAAACAATAGATTGTATTAGATCTTTTCGCCAATGACCAATTATATTAACCAATGAACAGAATAATAATATGAGGGTCATCAAACTAGCGAATTAGCCAAAAATTACACCTCATGAAAATATAATATAAGTAAATAACCGTGTTGCCTCTCCAACAACTTAATCTTTTAGATGACATGGTCACATAATTCAAGATAAGCAGAGGTCCTTCGAGCCTAACCACCACTCACTATTAAAAAAACAGCTTTCAAGTGTTTGTCCCAACAAAAACAAAAAGAATCAGGGTTGAATGTGAGGTAACTTGTTGTAGACCAACAGACCCAATAAGTGAATAAATGTGACATGTCTTTATCAATTTAAGCTTTTAGTTTGAGATAGTCACACAATTCAGTACCACTCATGTATAAATATAGGCTGGGCAAACCCATGACACATTCCTCTTCCTTATTCACTCTTTTCTTTTCATCCTTTCCCCGAATCCCAGACTTCTGCCACTTGTGCCACTGCATTCATTTGGTACAACTCTTTTTGTCCATCTCAAAATAAGCAATACCTATCTCCACCCTCATCCACAATTCCAAATGTGCACCATCCACCACTGTTCTATTCTCTTATCCCTCCCTAGATAACAATGACGCA
>JAJOOF010008252.1:0-30887 GCA_029582545.1 Solanum lignicaule | reverse complement strand
AGATGAGTCTTGTTATGGTAGATTTGAGAATTTATATTGTGATGTAGTCTTTAGTATGAATGGGTTGCTTTATGGTTATGTGTGTTGTTGGTACAAAGTTATAATGAATTTGGAGTTAAGTTGATTTGAGGAATGAGGTGTTTTAGAAATATGTTGAGTGAGTAGACTCTTTAAAGGAGGCTGTAAGTGTAATTTACCTTGGCTTAGAATCCCCTTGTGTGATGATTGTGAAGGTTTAGTGATGTCTTGCTCCGACCTTAGAATTGAAGGAAGTGATGTTGTAAAGAGTTTGCATAGGCTTACCCTTAAGGGGGGGGGGAGATAATGTGCTTAGATGCCAAGGTGGTTGAGTGTCATTGATGTTCATGAGTTAGGCTTGCTTGATTCTCACCTTATGAGGTGTAGTGAGTTTGAGGAGTTTAGACCCGGTGTGGTAGACTCATATGAAACCTTAAGTGGTGTTGGA
Organism: Solanum lignicaule; assembly: GCA_029582545.1. Classification (NCBI taxonomy): domain Eukaryota; kingdom Viridiplantae; phylum Streptophyta; class Magnoliopsida; order Solanales; family Solanaceae; genus Solanum; species Solanum lignicaule. The sequence goes on along the minus strand of JAJOOF010008252.1, from coordinate 30,421 downwards.
AAAGTTGTTGTGAGCAAGAGTTGCTTAATGAGGACCTTCCTAGTTTAAAAGCTCCGGTATGTTGATGGTTCCTTATGGTCATGAATGTCTTGTTGAGGTTCCTATGTTGTTTTCATGTTAGCCTTAGTTGGGTTTTCTCCTAAGTGGGGGATGGTATGTTGAATAGTAAGCCGTGGTGAGTTTTGTTACCCTTTTCACTTTCTTCTATTCCTATTCAAGCTTGAGACCAAGAGTTCCTTGAAGCTTGTTTCATGTTTTGGAGTCATGTGTGAAAATGGATTTCCATGTTCTCCTTATGTTATGCATGTTTTAATGAAGTTTATGTTCATACGACAAAATGAGTTTTCATTATTGTGTTCCTCATGTTAATATGCATCTATGGTGAGTTGCCTAAATGCTTTATGAGTTGACTTGATGAATATGTTTAAATGTGATCTTGAAAAGAGTTGCATAAATTGCCTTATGATGTTGTAATGAGCATGATGTGAGTTGGAGAAGGAAGTTCCTCTAACGAAATGAGAATTGTTGATGTTTTGTGCATAATGAGTTCGTAGATGTAGTTCCTACCTTCTTGTTTGCGTTAAGCCTTTTTGATGTGGAGTTGATGTTTCCTCCTATGTTTATGCATTTATATTGATGTGTCATGATTGTGGGCTGCTAGTCTTGAGTCGTTACCCCTTAATGTGTTTAAAGTGTCATTCGAGGACGAATGTTCCTAAGTGGGGGATAATGTAACAACCCTAAAAACAAATTAGTGAAACTAGAGCCTATCGACTTTGTGTTGAGTTTTTAATGAGGTTTCATGTTGTGTAATGTTTTCCCGAGCCATGTTTGATGGAGTTTAGTGAGTCAACGTCAAGGTACGTGATAGACTCCAATGTTGAAAGACCTTTTATTATGTTGGTTAAGGGTTGCAAGGGAAAGTGCCAAGCCAAGGGGGCAGGGTCTAAGCCAAAGGCCAAGGCTGCCCAACATTGGCTAAGCACTGTCCCAAGTCCATGGACCACTTCACGGTCAGTGGCCTTGACCACGGTCTGTAGAAGTGTCCGTGAAGGTCACTTGGTTGCATGGGAAGCAAGGCACTTTGGCCAAGCTACTGCCCAAACTGCACGGACCACTCCACGGTCAGTGGTCTTGACCACAGCCCGTAGAAGTGGCCGTCAACATGCCTTAGCATCTTGGGGATTGGCAAGGCAAAGGAGACACTGCCTAAGAGGACCACGGGCACCACCACAGGACGTGGTCCCCTTTCACGGACCGTAGAAGTGGACTTAGTCCCTGACGGGGCAGCCCAAGTTAGGGATTTTTAAGTAATTTCGTTTTAATGTTTTATTATGTGGGGTTTGCTTTAATTGGTTTATATCATAAATATAAATAGTTTTAAGTCTTTTAACACTTCATTTACTCCGTTATTCAAAACACCCAAAATCATAGCCCCAAAGTTCTTCCTCTCAATATTTCTCTCTAACTCAAGGAAGAAGAAGAAGTGGTAGCTAGGGTTTGGATTCAAGGCTTTCTTCATCAAATTTCTTGTGGAAATCTTAGTAAAAAGGTATGGTGATCCTTCATATAGGGTTAGCTTTCACCCTAGAGTCAATTTCAAAAAAGTTTTCAAAGTTTTCAAGTTCATGAAAAACCTAGGGTTTTACTCAATCTCATGGGTTCTTTCTTCAAACGATGTCAAATGGTTTCTAATGTCATATAGTGATTGTATTGATGTTTAATTGATGATTTATGATGAAAATACTCCATGGACCCCTGATTTTTCTCAATTCCTAAATTGTGCCTTTATGAAGTGGGTTTGTTGATTGTGAAAGCTTATGATTGGATTATGTCTAAATTGCTTTGGGTTATTGAATTGTATCATTATCTATGCCTTAATTATGGTAGATTGTTGGTGTGTTGATGATTTGAGAATTATGGCCTTGAAGGCAAGTTATGACTAAATGTTCATGTTGTAGTAGAATTTGTTTGACTTGTTGATCCACTTGAAAGGTGGAGGTGTTTACTTACTAAGTATATGAATGTGAATTCAATGAAGTTAAGGTGATCATGTATTGAAGGTATTTGTGTTATTATTGAAAGGCTAATTCTCAATTTGACACTCATGTATGAATTGGTAGGCTTAGGAATCCTTTCTTGTATAATGAATGTGTCTTGACTTGATGAATATTAATTGATAGGCTATGGAATTCCTTTCATATATGAGTGATGAATGTGTCTTGACTTGATGGCTATGAATTGATAGGCTTTAGGAATTGTTTTCATAAATGATCTAATGTAATGAAGACTCTAGAATCGATAGGCTAGTGGCATTCCTTTCTTAATGATTCAATGTACCATGAATCGATGTGCTAGTGGTATTCCTTTCATGAGTATAAGAATGTAACGAGGGACCATGAATCGATAGGCTTATGTCATTCTTTTCATAAGGACTCTAGAGCCATCCTTGAATGGACCATGGATCGATAGGCTTATAGCATTCCTTCCTTGGGTAATGATGTATCATGGGTCGATAGGCCTATAACATTCCTCCCCAGTACACTAATGTAATGTGAATGAAATAATCTATGGGAATGTAGGATAAGCGCCGAGTGGATATGGTTAGATGAAAACTCTCCCAATGTTAGGTTAGAGTTCCAAGGAACATCTTTCTATCCCATAACTATGTGCCGACATAGGATATTGGCTAGCGGATTTCATCCAAGCTAATGTTACCGTTCTACCTTAGGCAGGCGGAACACCTCTTTATGGTGTGGGGCTATATGACACCGGATTCCATGTCTAGCTTGCTTGGTCTATGTCGGTTAAACGCTTATTCCCATCATGTGAGATGTGCATTATGGTTTCTTGAGAGGTTCTATGAAGTGTAGGTGGTAGTATGGGATGCCATCTATACATTGCACGAGTAGGCTTTGATAGGGTCATAGTGAGTTCTCTTAGTCCTAATAACTAATGTATGAAAGTCCTTACATGAAGTTTTTGAAGAAAGTTGACTCTTAAATGCTTAATGTGATACGCATGCTTTACTTGGGTTAGATTATGAGTTATTCTCCGTTGTCATGCCTTATGAAATGTTGTCTCTTATGTGTGGATATTGTGTAAAGGTGAAAAGGAAGGAATGGTAAGTTCACTTTTGGTGACCTTAATGTGGTGCCTTGGTGTGGATGGTGGTATGGGACACTATCCATGCATTGCACAAGGTATAGCATGAAGGTTACTTGAATTGAAGGTCTAAGGTAAAGGTAGTGGTTTACATGATGATTTTGACTAAATGTGGTATTATGACTTGAATGATGATTATACTTGTATTGTAAGTCTCTTATGCTATTGTACATGACATTTCCAAAAGTGGCATAATGCATGGTTTCCAACCAAAATGTTCCCTTTAAAGCATGTTTTTGCATGGTCATCATACTTAGTACATTTTTGTGTGCTAACCCATGTTTGTTTTATATTTACTACAAGTTTAGGTTCCGGCAAGTGATTGCTTCTAGCTAGATTGAAGTGCTTGGATTGCTATTTTTCCTCCTAGGCTAGAGCGGTACATCCTCATAGATCGAGGACAAGTGTATTTTTGAAGTTTCTTTCCTTTTTCATGTAATAGACATTTAGTAGTCTTTACGATTGTAAAGGGCTGTGTCCATACTTATTTCTTGAGATTGTGTCTAAGATTGCCATGTGAGACTTAGACTTCCGCTGTGTCTTTTGAAAGATTGTTAAATGAATGTTTTGAATCGTATGGTATTAAATGAAAAGTTTTAATTCAGTATTATTTCTGTTACCCATTCGATGAATAAATGCTATGAGACTTGTATAAGACCACTTTGAGGTAGAGTACTCCGTGTTACGACTAGAGAGTGCTTTTGGGTCATGACATCATGAGTGTGAAGCGCGCCACATTTTTGAATGATAGGCTATAAAATGTTTAGGAAATTTAACTTCTTTCATTATTCTTTTGTCATGCCTTAGAGTTTTAACTCTATGAGGTCCTTTTCCTAACCTTTTTGTTGTGTCTATAGGATATGAATACAATAAGGGCGAACGCAAGAAGGATGGAAGAGGAGAATGTGAATGAGGGAGTTCCTCCCTAAGGTCCCCAAGATCCTCAAGCTACCCAAGCTCCTATTGATGAAGGGGGTTATCACAAATGTGGAAATAAGGTCGGCTCTCCAAATATTGACCCAAGCCATGACGATCCAAGATAATAAGGATACTAGGACTCATGTGAACCCCAATGTGAGTACGACCGCTTCAAGGATAAGGGACTTTACTAGGATGAATCCTCCCGAATTCCATGGCTCCAAAGTGGAAGAGGATTCACAATGGTTTATTGATGAAGTGTATAAGGTGCTTGATGCTATGGGAGTGTCTTCACAAGAGAAGGAGGAATTAGCTGCTTACCAATTGAAGGATGTGGCTCAAGTATGGTATGAACAATGGAAGGGTGAGAGACTCGTAGGAGCGGGTCCAGTAGATTGGGAATTGTTCAAGTCGATCTTTCTTGATAGATTCTTTCCCCTAGAGTTGAGGGAACGTAAAATGTAAGAATTCATCAACCTTCGTCAAGGAGGTATGAGAGTGAAAGAGTATGCCCTTAAGTTCACTCAATTGTCCAAGTATGCTCCAACCTTAGTGGCGGATTAAAGGGCCAAGATGAACAAATTTGTTATGAGGGTATCCGACTTGGTAGTCAATGAATGTCGTTCGGTAATGCTCTTCCTAAGTATGAATATTTCACGTCTTATGGTTCAAGCCGAGCAAATTGAGGAACAAAAGCTCAAGTAAGTGAATCGAAAAGTAAAAAGAGCAAGGACCGATGATGGGAATTCTTCCAAAGGTAAATCCTAGGGTCAAGGTCGACCAAGGTTCAAGAGAATGTTCTCAAACCAAGGCTCCTCTAGTTCTCCAAGGGTCAACAAAGATAGGGTGTCTAACCCTAAGCCTCAAGGAGGCAATAGTAATGGATCTTCTATGGTGGGCTTACTTGTGCCTAATGTGGCACGAAACATTATGGTAAGTGCCTAGTTGGCACAGATGGTTGCTATAGTTTCGGGAAGAGTGGTCATATGATGAGAGACTGTCCCATGCTTAAGGCTCAAGGAAGAGAGGGCAAGCAAGTCTCTCATAGTGGTTCAAGTTCCGATGCTCCCAAGAAAAACCGCTTCTATGCTCTTCAATCTCGAGGTGACCAAGAGAGCTCCCCGGATGTTGTGACCGGTATGTTACAAGTATTTTCTATTGATGTATATGCATTGTTAGATCCCGGTGCCACTTTGTCCTTTGTGACACCATTCGTATCCTTGAAATTTGAAATACTCCCCGAAGTGTTAGTAGAGCCTTTTTCGGTTTCTACCCCGGTTGGTGACTCGGTGGTGGCAAAAAGAGTGTATAGGAGTTGTCCTATATCTTTGTCCCATAGAATTACCTTGGTGGATTTGGTGGAGTATGTTAGATTTTGATGTGATTTTGGGTATGGATTGGTTGCATACATGTTATACCTCTATTGATTGTAGGACTCGGGTAGTTAAATTTCAATTTCCAAATGAGTCTTTTCTAGAGTGGAAAGGGGAAAATTTTATCCCTAGAGGTCAATTTGTCTCTTGCCTCAAAGCTAGGAAAATGATCTCCAAGGGATGTATTTACCATATTGTTAGGGTTATGGATGTTCCGTCTGAAACCCCTTCTCTCGAGTCGGTTCTGGTAGTGAATGAGTTTTCAGACATTTTTCCCGATGATTTTCCCGGTATTCCTCCCGAGCGGGAAATAGACTTTGGCATTGATCTTTTACTGGATACGCAACCTATCTCCATTCCTCATTATAGAATGTCTCCGGCCGAGTTGAAAGAGCAACTAAAGGATTTGCTAGACAAGGGTTTATTCAACCGAGTATCTCTTAATGGGGTCCTCCGGTTTTTTTGTTAGGAAGAAGGACGGGTCTCTTTGAATGTGTATCGACTATCGTCAATTGAACAAAGTGACCATAAAGAATAAGTATCCCCTTCCAAGGATTGGCGACTTGTTTGATCAACTTCAAGGGGATAACTATTTCTCCCAAATAGATCTTCGTTCGGGTTACCATCAACTAAGGGTGAGAGGGATTGACATTCCCAAGACAACCTTTAGGACCCGGTATGGTCACTATGAATTTGTGGTTATGTCGTTTGGGTTAACTAATTCCCCGATGGCATTTATGGACCTAATGAATAGAGTGTTTAGACACTACCTTGATATGTTTGTGATCGTGTTTATAGATGTTATTTTGATCTATTCAAGGAGTGAAAATGAACATATGAATCATTTGAAGATTGTTTTGCAAGTCCTTAAAGACCACCAATTATTTGCGAAGTTTAGTAACTGTGAGTTTTGGCTAAGGTCCGTAACCTTCCTTGGTCATATTGTGTCGAACAAGGGTATTAAGGTATATCCTACGAAGATGGATGCGGTCAAGAGTTGTCCTAGACTTCTAACTCCTACCGATGTTAGAAGCTTTTTGGGTTTGACCGGTTATTGTACGAGGTTTGTCAAGGGTTTTTCTCCATTGCTTCTCCGTTAATGGCTTTGACTCAAAAGAAAGCTAAGTTTGTGTGGTTGGAGGCTTGTGAGAAAAGCTTCCAAAAGTTGAAAGATAGACTTACTTCCACTCCGGTCTTAACCTTACCAGAGGGTACCGACAGTTTTGTTGTATATTGTGATACTTCTAGAGTGGGTTTGGGATGTGTCCTTATGTAACATGGTAAAGTGATTGCCTATGCTTCAAGGCAACTCAGGGTCCATGAAAAGAATTATCCAACCCAGGACCTCGAATTAGCGGCGGTAGTATTTGCCTTGAAAATATGGAGGCACTATCTTTATGGGGTGCATGTTGAAGTGTTCACCGATCACACGAGTCTTCAATATGTGTTTTGCCAAAAAGACTTGAATCTCCGACAAAGAAGGTGGTTAGAAATTTTGAAGGATTATGACATAAGTGTCCTTTACCACCCCGGCAAAGCCAATGTAGTTGCAGATGCCCTAATTCGATTGTCCATGGGTAGTGTGGCCCGTGTAGAGGATGAGAAGAAGGAGTTAGTTCGTGATGTACATAGGTTGCCATGGTTAAGTGTCCAACTAGTGGATTCCGCCAAGGGTGGTGTCATGGTCCATAATGGTTTTGAATCATCCTTTGTAGTGGATGTTAAGTCCAAGTAAGACCTTGATCCGATTTTAGTTGAGTTGAAGGAATTGGTAGTCAAAAGTTTCATTGAGGCTTTCTCCCAAGGGGGAGATGGGGTGCTTAGGTACCAAGGTCGGTTATGTGTTCCGGATGTTGATGGCTTGAGAGAGCAAGTTCTAGAATAAGCTCATGGTTCGCGGTATTCTATTCATCCGAGAGCCACCAAGATGTACCGTGATGTACGGGAAGTCTATTGGTGGAATAGTATGAAGAAGGATATAGAGGATTTTGTAGCCAAGTGTCCGTATTGTCAACAAGTTAAAGCCGAACACCAAAGGCGGATAGGCTTTTCCCAAGATATAGATATTCCCACTTGGAAGTCGGAGGATGTGAATATGGATTTTATTGTGGGTTTGCCTTGTACTCGAAGGCAACATGATTCTATTTGGGTCATCGTGGATAGAATATAAAAACCAGCCAACTTTATTCCCGTCAAGATTTCATTTTCGACGGAAGACTATTCCTAGTTGTACATCAGGGTGATAGTGAAGTTGCATGGAGTTCCTTTATCTATTATTTCGGATAGGGATACCCAATTTACTTCACACTTTTAGAAGGCATTCCAAAAAGGGCTTGGTACTAAGGTTAAGCCTAGCAAGAATTTTCAACTCCAAACCGATGATCAAGTGGAACGTACCATCCAAACCTTAGAAGATATGTTGAGGGAATGTGTTATATACTCAACGGTAATTGGGATGAACATCTACCATTAATAGAGTTTGCCTACAATAATAGCTACCTCTCAAGTAATGCCATGGCTCCTTTTGAAGCATTGTATGGTAGGAGATGTAGATCTCTGGTTGGTTGGTTTAAAGTAGGTGAAATTGCTCTAATTTGTCCCGATCTATTTTATGAGGCCATTGAATAAGTCCACTCATTAGGGAAAGGTTGGAGACGGCCCAAAGTCGGCAAAAGTCTTATGCCGATGTTAGAAGAAGGGATCTAGAATTTGAAGTTAATGATTGTGTCTATTGGAAAATCTCACCTATGAAGGGTGTGATGAGGTTTGGCAAGAAAGGGAAACTTAGTCCTTAGTATGTAGGCCCATATAAAATCTTGAAACGTGGTAGGAAAGTGGCCTATGGGTTAGACTTGCCAAATGAGTTAGCTCCGGTTTATCCGGTAGTTCATGTTTCCATGCTTAAGAAGTGCATTGGAGATCCGATATCCATCATTCCTTTAGAAGGTTTCGGAGTTGATGAGAGTCTTTCTTATAAAGAGATTTCGGTAAAGATTTTAAACCGACAAGTTAAAAGGTTGGGTAACAAAGAAGTAGCTTCCATAAAGGTTTTATGGAGGAATCATTTAGTTGAGGGTGCTACATGGGAGGCCGAGGCCGATATGAAGTTCCACTATCATCATGTTTTTCCTTCTACTCCTATTCAAGCTTGAGGTAAGTAGTTCCTCTTGAGTTCCTAGTTTTGGGAGTCATGTGTGATATATGTGTTTTCAATGATTTCCTTATGATTATGCATGTTCTTGAGAAAATTCATGTTAGTGATGAATGAATTGTTTTCATGAATTGTGTTCTTCATGTTGTTGTGCATTTGAGTATGATGTTGCATAGTTGACTTCATGAGGTGAATTGATGAACATGCTTTATTATGTTTTATGAGATGTCATATTGGATCCTTACTGTTGTGTTGAGCATGCTTTTATTGGAGAAGGTAGTTCCTCCTATGAACATGAGAAATTTTGAATTTCATGCATATTGGGTTGATAGATGTAGTTCCTACTTCCTTTTTGTTGCATTGATTATGTTGAAATGGTGTTGAAGTTTCCTCCTTTAAGTGGTGCATTATTTTGATATTTCATGCATGATGGGATGCTTGTCTTGAGTCTTTTATTCCATAAGGTGTCTAGATCATCATTCGAGGACGAATGTTCCCAAGGGGGAGATAATGTAACACCGGAAAATTAATAGGTGAAACTAGAGCCTTACATAAGAGTTTTAGAGTTTGGTGCGTGGTTTAGAGTTGTAAAATAGCTCCCTATACTCAGAATAAAGATTTTAGGGGCTAAATATCAAGATACGACACCCCAAGGACCAACCAAGGGTCCTTGAGGAGGACCCTAAATTAGCCCCCAAAAATTTTGCTAACTATACTGTCCGGGTGAGGCTTCACGGAAGGTGAAATCCTTCACTGCTCGTGGAAAGCACTCGTAGACTTTGCCTTAGCCGTGTGGGCGAAGGAATTGTTCAAGTGAGGCTTGACGGAGCGTGAAAGCCTTCACTGTCCATGGAAGCCCTCGTGAACCAATGCCTTAGCCGTGTACGCAAGAAGGCAAGTTCAAGGGAGGGTTCACGGAGCGTGGAAAGCTCCACTGCCCTTGGAAGACCTCTCGTAAACTTTGCCTTAGCCACATGAGCAAGGGGAGAATCCACGTGAGGGACAACGGCACGTGGAAGCTTCCACGGCTCGTGAACAGCCCTCATGGACCATGCCTTAGCCACATGGGCCAAGGGCATAAATCTACGTGATGGACCATGACACGTGGACAAGTCCACTGCCCGTGAAGAGCCCTCGTGGACCATGCCTTAGCTCCACAAGCCATAGGCACAAGTCCACGTGAGGGACCATGGCACGTGGAACAGTCCACTTCCCGTGAAGCCCCTCGTGGACATTGCCTTAGGCGCATGGGTAGTCCACACGTGGGGCAAATGGGGTATTTTTGGTAATTCCAATTTTAATCTCAATTTAAGTGGGTCTATTTTATATTATTTTTAAATAACTATATAAGGTATTTTAAGTCATTAAACACCAAACTAAATCATTTTCACAAACACCGACATTAAAATCAAAAGTTCATATTCCTCACAATATTTCTCTCTAAAATACAAAGAAGAAGAAGAGTAAAATTGAATCTTGGGCTGGAAGAAATAAGAGGTTTTTCATCAAATTCTTTGAATATTCTTCATCAAGGCACGGTGGTTTTCATCCATGGGTATATTTCACCCATTGAGCCCCTTCAAAACTTGATTTCAAATCTTACAATTTCCCCAAAAAGTAGTGTTTTATTCGAATAGCATGTGTTCTCTTTAAAAACATTTTCAATGGTTCAAATAGGTTGGGTTATGATTGAATTGATGAATTATGGTTCATTTATGGTGAAATTTCCCCAAGAACCCATGGATTCCCTAAATTGCTAAACTTTGATCTTAATGTGGGTTGATTGACTTTAGAAGTATGTAAATGGGTTTTGTTTAGATTAATTGAATTGATTGAATTATGTTATTAACTATATCTAATGTATAAATTCTAGATGTTTAGTTGAATGTGATTCATGATCCTTGAAGGGTGAATTATGAGAATTGTACATGAATGTGAGAATTGTGCATGTGCTTCAATATTTATGTTGAGAATGAAGATTATATGATTATGGTGTAATTGTGGTAGTGATTGAAAGGTCATTCTCCCCTATACCCTTACACATTATTATGCATTAATTATTTATGACCATGATTGTCTTGTTGTGTTGATTGAAAGGCTATTTTCATGAACACACTATGAACATGATGTGAAAGGTTTACTCACATAGTAATGATTCTAAGGTTGAAAGACTATTCTCACATATTGAATTCATGAGCTATTATGATACCATGTTGGTTTGAGTGCTAGGGCATTCTTACGTGACCATGAATTTAAATAAATATTTAACATGAATTTAAAGGGAATTATGATTAGCACCGAGTTGATATGAAAATGAGATGAAAGCTTTTAACTTATTTAGTCCGGCTTACCAAAATAGTTATCTCATTAGATGAAAACCTTTTACGTCAGTTATTCTGAGTTTCTAGAAGCAATCTCCCTATCCCGTAACTATGTTCCCAGATAGGTCTTTAGCTAGTGGATCCACCTATGCTATGAAACAGGAGTTCTACCTTAGGCAAGTAGGACACCTCTTTTCGGTGTGGAGGCATGACACCAGATTCAATATAGCTCACATGGTCTATGTCGGTTAAGGCTATATTTCCCTACATGTCAAGAATATGAATATGACAAGAACATGAACATGAACTATACTTATGACTTCTCAAAGAGTCCTACTTTGTGTGAGTGGGGGTATGTGACTTCACTTATGCATTGCACAAGTAGGCATGGAAGGGGGTTCTGGTGTGGTTTTCTTAATCTGTGAAGATATATGAATTTATGCATGTATGATATGGATTGTTACTAAGGGTGACCTTACTTACTACAAGCTATGAACATGAATGTTTCCTTGTCTATTAGTGTTGGCTATGGATGAGGTCAAGGTATGATATGTATGATGTCGGTGATCCAAAAGTGGTACTTTACATTAGATGGGATTATGGGATCCTATCTATGCATTGCACAAGTATAGCTTAGGGTTGCTTATGAGATGGTTTGTCCTATGTTTCTTCACAAATGTGCATGATGACTCTTAAACTTGAAAAAATGCAAGGCTTCAACTAATTGTCCCTTTTTAGCATGTTTTCAAGGATTTTATGCATGGCTACCATACTTGGTGCAATTTTGTGCTAACCCATATTATCTACATTTTTCTATAAGTGTATGTCCCGGTCTTTTAGGTGTACTTCTTCCTTTGTGCAAAGTTTGGATTGATTCTCTCCACGCTTTTGGTGAGTTCTCAAGAATCGAGGACGAAAGTTGTTCATTTCCAGTTCTTCTACTTTTCCTTTTAAGAATACGTTGGAAAGGGCTATGACCCTTATTGTTACTTGATTGTATTAGATGGGTTATTGAGACAATGTCTAGACTTCTATTTCATTTTATGAAAATACTTCGATTCTAAAAAGTTTTAATTCCGCATGATTTCTCCGAATTTATGTTTATGATATGTTAAGGGCTTGTATGAAACCCCTTCGAGGTTGAGTACACCGTGTTACATCTCGGCAGTACCCCTGGGTCTTGACAAGTGATAGCCTTGAGAATTGGACCTTACACTTGGGAAAAAATATAGGAAAAAGTAAGCGTTAGTACAAAAATGCACTAAGTATAATAGCCATGCATAAAAATACTTAAAATATTCTAAGAGGGACATTTCATTTGAAAGTATGCAATTTACCAATTTTGAACATAATTTGAGAGTTTAGAGAGCATAAATAATAACATTGTCATAATCATCATAAAAGCCTTGACAACTCATATATAAAGCTTATTGAGTAACCATAGTTCATAATTCATATTCTTGTTGTGGGAAATAAGCCTTAACCGACATAGACCATGTGAGCTTAACATGGAATCCTGTATTACCCACACCAAAAAGGGTTGTCGTACTTGCCTAACGGGGAGATAATGTAACACCCAGAAAATTAATAGGTGAAACGAGATCCTTCCGTAAAAGTTTTGGAGTTTGATGCGTGGTTTAGAATTGTAAAATAGCTCCCCGTACTTAGAATAAAGATTTTAGGGGCTAAACATCAAGGTACGACCCCCGAAGGACCAACCAAGGGTGCTTGAGGAGGACCCTAAATTAGCCCCCAAAAATTTGGCTAAGTATACTGTCCACGTGAGGCTTCATGGCAGGTGAAAGCCTTCACTACCCGTGGAAAGCACTCGTGGACTTTGCTTTTGATGTTTGGGAGAAAGGGATTGTTCACGTGAGGCTTCACGGAGCGTGAAATCCTTCACTGCCCGTGGAAGCCCTCATGAACCAATGCCTTAGCCGTATATGCAAGAAGGCATATTCAAGGGTGGGTTCACAAAGCGTGGAAAGCTCCACTGCCCTTGGAAGACCTCTCGTGAACTTTGCCTTAGCCGCATGGGTAATGAGCGAGTCCATGAGAGGGACCACGACATGTGGAAGATTCCATGGCTCGTGAAGAGCCCTTGTGGACCATGCCTTAGGCACATGGGCAAAGGGAAGAAGTCTCTGTGAGAGACCACGACACGTGGACAAGTCCACTGCCCGTGAAGATCCCTCGTGGACCATGCCTTAGCTCCACAAGCCAAAGGCACAAGTATTCGTAAGGGACCACGGCACGTGGAACAGTCCACTGCCCGTGAAGCCCCTCATGGACTTTGCCTTAGGCACATGGGCAGTCCATACGTGGGGCAAATGGGGTGTTTTTGGTAATTCCAATTTTAAGTCCAATTTAAGTGGGTCTATTTTATATTATTTTTAAATAACGATATAATGTATTTTAATACATTAAACACCCAAACTAAATCATTTTGACAAACACCCACATCAAAATCAAAAGTTCATCGTCCTCACAATATTTCTCTCTCTAAAAACCCAAGAAGAAGAAGAGTAATATTGAAGCTTGGGCTGGAAGAAATCAAGGGATTTTGATCAAATTCATTGAAGATTTTTCATCAAGGTATGGTGGTTTTCATCTATGGGTAGATTTCACGCATGGAGCCCCATCAAAATTAGATTTCAAATCTTACAATTTCCCCAAAAAGTAGGGTTTTATTCGAATAGCATGGGTTCTCTTTAAAAACGTTTTCAATGGTTCAAATAGGTTGGATTATGATTGCATTGATGAATTATGGTTTATTGATGGTGAAATTCCCCCAAGAACCCATGGGTTCCCTAAATTGCTAAATTATGATCTCAATGTGGGTTGATTGACTTTAGAAGTATGTAAATGGATTTTTTTAAAGATTAATTAAATTGATTGAATTATGTTATTACCCATATCTAATGTAGAAATTCTAGATGTTTAGTTGAATGTGATTCATGATCCTTGAAGGGTGAATTATGATAATTGTACATGAATGTAAGAATTGTGCACGTGCTTCAAGATTTATGTTGAGAATGAAGATTATATGATTATGGCGTAATTGTGGTAGTGATTGAAAGGTCATTATCCCCTATACCCTTACACATTATTATGCCTAAACTATTGATGACCATGATTGTCTTGTTGTGTTGACTGAAAGGCTATTCTCATGAACACACTATGAACATGATGTGAAAGGCTTACTCACATAGTAATGATTCTAAGGTTGAAAGGCTATTCTCATCCATTGAATCCATGATCTATCATGATACCATGTTGGTTTGAGTTCTAGGGCATTCTTCCCTGACCATGAATTTAAGTAAAGATATGAATTTCAAGGGAATTTTGTTAGCACCGAGTGGACATGAAAATGAGATGTAAGCTTTTACGTCAGTTAGTCCGGCTTTCCAAAATAGTTATCTCATGAGATGGAAACCTTTTACGTCAGTTAGTCCGGGTTTCTAGAAACAATCTCCCTATCCCGTAACTATTTGCCCACATAGGTCTTTAGCTAGTGGATCCACCTATGCTATCAAACATTAATTCTACCTTAAGCAAGTAGGACACCTCTTTTCGGTGTGGGGGTGAGACACCAGATTCCATGTAGCTCACATGGTCTATGCCGGTTAAGGCTATATTTCCCTATATGACAAGAATTTGAATATGACAAGACCATGAACATGAACTATACTTATGACTTCTCAAAGAGTCTTACTTAGTGTGAGTGGGGGTATGGGACTCCACTTATGCATTGCACAAGTAGGCTTGATAGTGGGTTATGGTGTGGTTTTTTATGGTATGAAGATATATGAATTTATGTATGTATGATATGGATTGTTGCTAAGGGTGACCTTACTTACTACAAGCTATGAACATGAATGTTTCCTTGTCTATGGGTGTTGGCTATGGATGATGTCAAGGTATGATATGTATGATGTTGGTGATCCAAAAGTGGTACTTTGCATTCAATGGGACTTTGGGATCCTATCTATGCATTTCACATGTGTAGCTTAGGGTTGCTTATGAGATGGTTTGACTTATGTTTCTTCACAAATGTGAATGATGACCCTTAAGCATGGCAAAATGCATGGTTTCAACTAAATGTCCCTTTTTAGCATGTTTTCAAGGATTTAATGCATGGCTACAATACTTAGTGAAATTTTGTGCTAACCCATATTTTCTACATTTTTCTACCAGTGTAGGTCCCGGTCGTTGAGGTGTACTTCTTCTTTGGGCAAAGCTTGGATTGATTCTCTCCACGCTTTTGGTGAGTCCTCAAGATTCGAGGACGACAGTTGTTCATTTCTACTTTTTCTACTTTTCCTTTTGAGACCATGTTGGAAAGTGATATGACCTTTATTGATACTCGATTGTATTAGATGGTTTATTGAGACAATGTCTGGACTTCAATTGCATTTAATGAAAAGACTTCGATTGTAAAACTTTTTAATTTCGTATCATCTTTATGACTTTATGTTTATGATATGTTAAGGGATTGTATGAAACCCCTTCGGGGTTGAGTACGCCGTGTTTTATCTAGGGGGTATCCCTGGGTCGTGACAAACCTCGTATCAGAGCAGAAGGTTTAAAATGATTCTAGGATGATGTCTCATAAACCACATATAGTAGAGTCTTGTTTATGAGTGTGAAGCACGCCAAATTTATGAATGAGAGACTATAAGATGTTTAGGAAATTTCACTTCTTTCATTACTCATCAGTCGTGTCTTAGAGTTTTAACTGTATGAAGTCCTTTTCCTAACCCTTCTCTTGTGTCTATAGGATATGAATACAAGAAGGTCAAACACAAGAAGGATGGAAGAGGAGAATGTGAATGAGGGAGTTCTTCCCCAAGGACCCTAAGATCCTCAAGCTCCCCAAGCTCCTATTGATGAGGGGGGCTATGAAAAATGTGGAAATAAGGGCGGCTCTCCAAATATTGACCCAAGCCGTGACGGCCCAAGTCAATAGGGATACTAGGACTCATGTGAACCCCAATGTGAGTACGGCCGCTTCAAGGAGAAGGGACTTTACTAGGATGAATCCACCCGAATTCCATGGATCCAAAGTGGAAGAGGATCCACAAGGGTTTATTGATGAAATGTATAAGGTGCTTGATGCTTTGGGAGTGTCTCCACAAGAGAAGGCGTAATTAGCTTCCTACAATTAAAGGATGTGGCTCAAGTATGGTATGAACAATGGAAGGGTGAGAGACCCGTAGGAGCGGGTCCGGTAGATTGGGAATTGTTCAAGTCGGTCTTTCTTGATAGATTTTTTCCCCTAGAGTTGAGGGAACGTAAAATGCAAAAATTCATCAACCTTCGTCAATGAGGTATGAGTGTGAAAGAGTATGCCCTTAAGTTCACTCAATTGTCCAAGTATGCTCCAATCTTAGTGGCGAATTCAAGGGCCAAGATGAACACATTTGTTATGGGGGTATCCAACTTAGTAGTCAGTGAATGTCGTTCGGAAATGCTTATCCCAAGTATGAATATTTCACATATTATGGTTCATGCCGAGAAAATTGAGGAACAAAAGCTCAAGCAAGTGAATCGGGAAGTAAAAAGAGCAAGGACCGATAATGGGAATTCTTCCAAAGGTAAATTCGAGGGTCAAGGTTGACCAAGGTTCAAGAGAAGGTTCTCCAACCAAGTCTCCTCTAGTGCTCCAAGGGTCAACAAAGATATGGTGTCTAACCTTAAGCCTCAAGGAGGCAATAATGGTGAGTCTTCTATGGTGAGGCCTACTTGTGCCAAGTATGGCAAGAAACATGATGGTAAGTGTCTAGTTGGCATGGATGGTTGCTATAGTTGCGGGAAGAGTGGTCATCTGATGAGAGACTGTCCCATGCTTAAGGCTCAAGGAAGAGAGGGCAATCAAGTCCCTCTCAGCGGTTCAAGTTCTGATGCTCCCAAGAAAAACCGCTTCTATGCTCTTCAATCCCGAGGTGACCAAGAGAGCTCCTCAAATGTTGTGACCGGTATGTTACAAGTCTTTTACATTGATGTATATGCATTGTTAGATCCCAGTGCCACTTTGTCGTTTGTGACACCTTTAGTAGCCATGAAATTTGAAATACTCCCCGAAGTGTTAGTATAGCCTTTTTCGGTTTCTACCCCGATTGGTGACTCAGTGGTGGCAAAAAGAGTCTATAGGAGTTGTCCTATTTCTTTGTTCCATAAAGTTACCTTGGTGGATTTGGTGGAGTTAGACATGTTAGAGTTTGATGTGATTTTGGGTATGGATTGGTTGCATGCATATTATGCCTCTATTGATTGTAGGACTCAGGTAGTTAAGTTTCAATTTCAAAATGAATCTATTCTAGAGTGGAAGGGGGAAATTATATCCCTAGAGGTCAATTTGTCTCTTGCCTCAAAGCTAGGAAAATGATCTCCAAGGGGTGTATTTACCTTATTGTTAGAGTTATGAATGTTGAGTTCGAAACCCCTTCTCTAGAGTTGGTTCCAGTAGTGAATGAGTTTTCAGACGTTTTTCTCGATGATTTACCCGGTATTCCTCCCAAGCGGGTAATAGACTTTGGCATTGATCTTTAACCAGATATGTAACCTATCTCCATTCCTCCTTATTGAATGTCTCTGGCCGAGTTGAAAGAGCAACTAAAGGATTTGCTAGAAAAGGGTTTTATTCAACCGAGTATCTCTCTATGGGGTGCTCCGATTTTGATTGTTAGGAAGAAGGACAGGTCTCTTAGAATGTGTATCGACTATCTTCAATTGAACAAAGTGACCATAAAGAATAAGTATCCCCTTCCAAGGATTGATGACTTGTTTGATCAACTTCAAGGGGCTAACTATTTCTCCAAAATAGATCTTTGTTCGGGTTACCATCAACTAAGGGTGAGAGGGATTGACATTCCCAAGATGGCCTTTAGGACCCGGTATGGTCACTTATGTCGTTTGGGTTAACTAATACCCCGACGTAATTTATGGACCTAATGAATAGAGTGTTTAGACACTACCTTGATATGTTTGTGATCGTGTTTATTGATGATATTTTGATCTATTCAAGGAGTGAAAATGAACAGATGAATCATTTGAGGATTGTGTTGCAAGCCCTTAAAGACCACCAATTATAAGCGAAGTTTAGTAAATGTGAGTTTTGGCTAAGGTCCGTAGCCTTCCTTGGTCATATTGTGTCGAGCAAGGGTATTGAGATAGATCCTAAGAAGACGGATGCGGTCAAGAATTGGCATAGACCTCTAAGTCCTATCGATATTAGAAGCTTTTTTGGGTTTGGCCGGTTACTATAGGAGTTTTGTCGAGGGTTTTTCCTCCATTGCTTCTTCGTTGACGGCTTTGACTCAAAAGAAAGCTAAGTTTGTGTGGTCGGAGGCTTGTGAGAAAAGCTTCCAAGAGTTGAAAGATAGACTTACTTCTGCTCCGGTGTTACCCTTACCGGAGGGTACCAATGGTTTTGTTGTATATTGTGACGCCTCTAGAGTGGGTTTGGGATGTTTCCTTATGCAACATGGTAATGTTATTGCCTATGCTTCAAGGAAACTCAAGGTCTATGACCGCGAAGTAGCGGCGGTAGTATTTTCCTTGAAAATATGGAGGCACTATTATTATGGGATGCATGTTGATGTGTTCACCGATCACAGTAGTCTTCAATATGTGTTTAGCCAAAAAGACCTGAATCTCTGACAAAGAAGGTGGTTAGAACTTTTGAAGGATTATGACATGAGTGTCCTTTACTATCCTGGGAAAGCCAATGTAGGTGCGGATACCCTAAGTCGATTGTCCATGGGTAGTGTGGCCTATGTAGAGGATGAGAATAAGGAGTTAGTTTGTGACGTACATAGGTTGGCCTGGTTAGGTGTCCAACTAGTGGATTCCACCAAATGTGGTTTCATGGTCCATAATGGTTCCGAATCATCCTTTGTAGTGGATGTTAAGTCCAAGCAAGACCTTGATCCGATTTTAGTTGAGTTGAAGGAATCAGCACTCAAAAAGTCCGTTAAGGCTTAATCCCAAGGGGGAGATGGGGTGCTTAGGTACCAAGGTCGGTTATGTGTTCCGGATGTTGATGGCTTGAGAGAGAAAATTCTAGAAGAAGCTCATGGTTCACGGTATTCTATTCATCCAGGAGCCACCAAGATGTACCGTGATATATGGGAAGTCTATTGGTGGAATGGTATGAAGAAGGATATAGTGGGTTTTGTAGCCAAGTGTCCGAATTGTTAACAAGTTAAAGCCGAGCACCAAAGGCCGGGAGGCTTGTCCCAAGATATAGATATTCCCACTTGGTAGTCGGAGGATGTGAATATGGATTTTATTGTGGATTTTGCTCGTACTCGAAGGCAACATGATTCTATTTGGGTTATCGTGGATAGAAAGACAAAATCAGCCCAATTTATTCCCGTCAAGATTTCATTTTCGGCGGAAGACTATGCCAAGTTGTATATCAGGGATATAGTGAAGTTGCATGGAGTTCCTTTATCTATTATTTTGGATAGGGGTACCCAATTAACTTCACACTTTTTGAAGGCATTCCAAAAAGGGCTTGGTACTAAGGTTAAGCTTAGAACGACTTTTTTTCCCCAAACCTATGGTCAAGCGGAACGTACCATCCAAACCTTAGAAGATACGTTGAGGGCATGTGTTATAGACATCAAGGGTAATTGGGATGACCATTTACCATTAATAGAATTTGCATACTATAATAGCTACCACTTAAGTATTGCCATGGCTCCTTTTGAAGCATTGTATGGTAGGAGATGTAGATCTCCGATTGGTTGGTTTGAAGTAGGTGAAATTGCTCTAATTGGTCCCGATCTAGTTTATGAGGCCATTGAAAAAGTCCAACTCAGTTGGGAGAGGTTAGAGATGGCCCAAACTCGGCAAAAGTCTTATGCCGATGTTAGAAGAAGGGATCTAGAATTTGAAGTTAATGATTGGGTCTATTTGAAAATCTCACCTATGAAGGGTGTGATGAGGTTTGGCAAGAAAGGGAAACTTAGTCCCCGATATGTAGGCCCATATCAAATCTTGAAACGTGTAGGAAAGTTGCTTATGACTTAGACTTGCCAAATGAGTTAGCTTCGCTTTATCCGGTATTTCATGTTTCCATTCTTAAGAAGTGCATTGGAGATCTGGTATCCGTCATTCCTTTAGATGGTTTGGGAGTTGATGAGAGTCTTTCTTATGAAGAGATTCAAGTAGAGATTTTAGACCGATAAGTTAAAAGGTTGAGGACCAAGGAAGTAGCTTCCGTAAAGGTTTTATGGAGGAATCATTTAGTTGAGGGTGCTATATCGGAGGCTGAGGCCAATATGAAGTCCCGCTATCCTCATCTTTTTCCCGCTACTCCTATTCAAGCTTGAGGTAAGTAGTTCTTCTTCAATTCCTAGTTTTGGGAGTCCTGTGTGATATATGTGTTTTCCATGATTTCCTTATGACTATGCATGTTCTTGAGAAAATTCATATAGGTAATGAATGAGTTGTTTTCATGAATTGTGTTCTTCATGTTGTTGTGCATTTGAGTATGATGTTGCATATTTGACTTCATGAGGTGAATTGATAAACATGCTTTATTATGTTTTATGAGATGTCATATTGGCTCCATAATGTTGTGTTGAGCATGCTTTTATTGGAAAAGGTAGTTCCTCCTATGAACATTAGAAATGTTGAATTTCATGCATATTGGTTTGATAGATGTAGTTCCTACTTCCTTTTTGTTGCATTGATTATGTTGAGATGGAGTTGAAGTTTCCTCCTTTAAGTGGTGCATTATTTTGATATTTCATGCATGATGGGATGCTAGTCTTGAGTCTTTAATTCTGTAAGGTGTCTAGATCATCAATCGATGATGAATATTCCCAAGGGGGAGATAATGTAACACCGGACAATTAATAGGTGAAACTAGAGCCTTACGTAAGAGTTTTAGAGTTTGGTATGTGGTTTAGAGTGGTAAAATAGCTCCCCGTACTTAGTATAAAGATTTTAGGGGCTAAATGTCAAGGTACGACCCCCCAAGGACCAACCAATGGTCCTTGAGGAGGACCCTAAATTAGCTGCCAAAAATTTGGCTAAGTATACTCTCCACGTGAGGCTTCACGGTAGGTGATAGCCTTCACTACCCGTGGAAAGCACTCGTGGACTTTGCCTTAGCTGTGTGGGCGAAGGGAATTGTCACGTGAGGCTTCACGGAGCGTGAAAGCCTTCACTATCCCTGGAATCCCTCGGGAACCGATGCCTTAGCCGTGTAGGCAAGAAGGCAAGTTCAAGGGAGGGTTCACGGAGTGTGGAAACCTCTATTGCCCTTGGAAGACCTCTCGTGAACTTTGCCGTAGCCGCATGGGCAAGGGATGCGAGTCTACATGAGGGACCACGGCACGTGGACAAGTCCACTGCCCGTGAAGATCCCTCGTGGACCATGCCTAAGCTCCATAAGGCAAAGGAACAAGTCCACGTGAGGGACCATGGCACGTGGAACAATCCATTACCCGTGAAGCCCCTCATGGACTTTGCTTTAGGCGCATGGGTAGTCCACACTTGGGGCAAATGGGGTATTTTTGGTAATTCCAATTGTAAGTCCAATTGTGGGTCTATTTTATATTATTTTTAAATAACTATATAAGGTATTTCAAGTCATTAAACACCCAAACTAAATCATTTTCACAAACACCCACATTAAAATCAAAAGTTATCTTCCTCACAATATTTCTCTCTCTAAAAACCAAAGAAGAAGAAGAGTCAAATTGAATCTTGGGCTGGAATAAATAAGGAGTTTTTCATCAAATTATTTGAAGATTATTCATCAAGGTATGGTGGTTTTCATCCATGGGTAGATTTCACCCATTGAGCCCCTTCAAAACTTGATTTCAAATCATATAATTTCCCCAAAAAGTAAGGTTTTATTCGAATATCATGGGTTCTCTTTAAACATGTTTTCAATGGTTCAAATAGGTTGGGTTATGATTGAATTGATAAATTATGGTTCATTTATGGTGAAATTCCCCCAAGAACCCATGGATTCCCTAAATTGCTAAATTGTGATCTTAATGTGGGTTGATTGACTTTAGAAGCATGTAGATGGGTTTTATTTATATTTATTGAATTGATTGAATTATGTTATTACCCATATCTAATGTAGAAATTCTAGATATTGAGTTGAATGTGATTCATGATCCTTGAAGGGTGAATTATGAGAATTGTACATGAATGTGAGAATTGTGCATGTGCTTCAAGATTTATGTTGAGAATGAAGATTGTATGATTATGGTGTAATTGTGGTAGTGATTGAAAGGTCATTCTCCCCTATACCCTTACACATTATTATGCATGAATTATTTATGACCATGATTGTCTTGTTGTGTTGATTGAAAGGCTATTCTCATGAACACACTATGAACATGATGTGAAAGATTTACTCACATAGTAATGATTCTAAGGTTTAAAGGCTATTCTCATCTATTGAATTCATGAGCTATCATGATACCATGTTGGTTTGAGTGCTAGGGCATTCTTACATGATCATGAATTTAAATAAAGATTTAACATGAATTTAAAGGTAATTATGCTTAGCACCGAGTTGATATGAAAATGAGATGAAAGCTTTTAACTTTGTTAGTCTGCCTTTCCAAAATATTTATCTCATGAGATGGAAACCTTTTACGTCAGTTATTCTGGGTTTCTAGAAGCAAACTCCCTAACCCGTAACTATGTTCCCACATAAGTCTTTAGCTAGTGGATCAACCTATGCTATGAAACAGGAGTTCTACCTTAGGCAAGTAGGACACCTCTTTTCGGTGTGGGGGCATGACACCAGATTCAATGTAGCTCACATGGTCTATGTCGGTTAAGGCTATATTTCCCTACATGTCAAGAATATGAATATGACAAGGACATGAACATGAACTGTACTTATGACTTCTCAAATAGTCCTACTTAGTGAGAGTAGGGGTATGGGACTTCAGTTATGCATTGCACAAGTAGGCTTGGAAGGGGGTTATGGTGTGGTTTTCTTAATCTATGAAGATATATGAATATATGCATATATGATATGGATTGTTGCTAAGGGTGACCTTACTTACTACAAGCTGTGAACATGAATGTTTCCTTGTCTATATGTGTTGGCTATGGATGAGGTCAAGGTATGATATGTATGATGTTGGTGATCCAAAAGTGGTACTTAGCATTAGATGGGATTATGGGATCCTATCTATGAATTGCACATGTATAGCTTAGGGTTGCTTATGAGATGGTTTGACTTATGTTTCTTCAAAAATGTGCATGATGACTCTTAAACTTGAAAAATTACATGGTTTCAACTAAATGTCCCTTTTTAGCATGTTTTCAAGGATTTTATGCATTTTTCTACCAGTGTAGGTCCCGGTCGTTGAGGTGTACTTCTCCCTTTGTGCAAAGCTTGGATTGATTCTCTCCACGCCTTTGGTGAGTCCTCAAGAATCCAGGACGAAAGTTGTACATTTCCAATTCTTCAACTTTTCCTTTTAAAACTATGTTGGACAGGGCTGTGACCCTTATTGTTACTCGATTGTTTTAGATGGTTTATCGATACAATGTCTAGACTTTTATTTCATTTTATAAAAATACTTCCACTGTAAAAAGTTTTAATTCCTCATCATTTCTACGGATTTATGTTTATGATATGTTAAGGGCTTGTATGAAACCCCTTCGAGGTTGAGTACACTGTGTTACATCTCGGGGGGTACCCCTGGGTCGTGACAAGTGATAGCCTTGAGAACTGGACCCTACATTTGGAAAGAAATATAGGAAAAGTAAGCGTTAGTACAAAAATGTACTAAGTATGATAGCCATGCAGAAAAATACTTAAAACATGCTAAGAGGGACGTTTAATTTGAAAGTACGTAATTTACCTATTTTGGACATGATTTTAGAGTTTAGAGAGCATAAATCATAACATAGTCATAATCATGATAAAAGCCTTGACAACTCATATACAAAGCTTATTGAGTAACCATAGTTCATAATTCATATTCTTGTTCTTGTTCAGGGAAATAAGCCTTAACCGACATAGATCATGTGAACTTAACATGGAATCCAGTATTACCAACACCAAAAAGGATTGTCGTACTTGCCTAAGGTAGAACCATACTTTTAGCTTAAGTGGATACACTAGCTAAACACCTATGGGGGAAAATAATTTATGGGATAAGGAGATTGCTACTAGAAACCCAGACTCAACTAGGATAGAAGGTTTCCATCTCATGAGACATACTTTGGGAACCCGGGCTCAACTAGTGTAAAAGGATCCCATTTGAAGCCGGACTCAACTAGTGTAAAATCTTCCATCTCATATACAATATGCATTGGGTGCTCAGCATTAATTCCCACGGAGTACATATTAAGTCTTGACTTAAGTTCATATTCATGGAAGAATGTCTTGACACTCAATCCAACATAATTCATAGGATAGCTCTTAGATCATGCGTTAGAATAACCTTTCACCATCCATGTCTACATATACATATCTTAGATTCAAGTAGGTGAGAATAGCCTTTCAACCTTAGAATCATCATATTGTGAGAAAACCTTTCACATCATATCATATTCATGCATAGGAGTGTATGTGAGAACATCCTTTCTACAACACAACAACTACATCATAATCATAATCACTTTACTCTCAAAGTGTTCTGAAAGCATATACATAAACATCATAATCATACATAATTTTCATACCTTGCCTTCAAGGATCAAAGATCATATTCAATCAACACATCTAGAATTCACTACATTAGACATCGATATATGCATAATTCAAGTAATTCAATCCTTACATGCATAATTCTATAACATTCTCCCTTCATCAACCAAGACCCACATTACAAGATCATAATTAAGAAATAGGGGAATTTATGGATTCTTTGGGAATTCAACTTAAAATCATAGGAAATCATCAATTTATACATAATATAACATAATTCAATCATTATAAATTATTTTGAAAGGAATTCATGGGTTTGGAGTCAAACCCTAACTTTTTGGATTTCTAGTTTTAAAATTGGGATTTGAAGGGACTCCATGGATGAAGGGTATCCATGGATGAAGGACTACCATACCTTAATAAACAATGCCCAATGAATTTTAGTAAAATACCTTGTTCCTTGAACCCTAGATCCAACTTCCTTTTTCTTCTTCTTTCTTGATGTGCTAGAGAGAATTTTTGGAGAGGATGAAGTTTTGGGAATAATTTTAGGTTTTTTGAAATAATGAGGAGAAAGACTTAATTTAGGGGTCTAAAAATCCTTATATAGGCGGTTCTAATTAGGCTAAAATGACACTACTTAATATTAATTAAAACCGGAAAACCCCAAAGTGCCCCTAAACTAACTCCTCAAGACAGTCCCAGGTCAGCACCCACGAGACCCCGACCATGGGGCGTGGTTTGGCCTATGACCTGTACTGGTTTTACATGGGTTGGTTACTGGAACTTTTTGGCTAACCACGGAACCCCTACTTATGGGGCGTGGACCCACCCACGCGGCATAGGTCCTTTCGTGGTCACTGCCCTGGGAAGTTTTCTAGGGGTCTTTCTCAAGGGCTCTAATTGGTCTTTGAGGGTTGGTACCTTGACGTTCTAAAACGAAACCTCCCTTATAAGTACGTGAGTTATATTCATGACTCTAACCCCCACGTCAAGCTCTAGTTTAGCCTACTAATTTTCTATGGTGTTACATTATCTCCCCTTTGGGAATATTCGTCCTCAAATGATGATCTTGACACCTTACAGAAGTAAAGACTCAAGACTAGCAGCCCATCATGCATGCTACATAAAAAATAATGCACAATTCATAGGTGGAAACTTGAACTCCATCTCAAACATAATCAATGCATCACAAGGAAGTAGGAATTACATCTAACAACCCATTATGCATGAAAACTCAACAGATTTCATATTCATAGAGGGAACTACCTTCTCCAAACTAAAAGCATGCTCAACACAATCTCATGGAGCCCTTTTGCAACATATTTTTAAAAGGACAACTAGAGCATGTTCAACAAGTCATCTCATGAAGCACATAGGCAACTCTTACTCAATGCATAACAACATGAGGAAAAATTAATCATAAAAACTCAGTTTCTTACTAAACATGCATAACATAAGTAAATCATGAAAAAACTCATATAACACACATGACTTCCAAAACAAGGAAAACTCAAGATGAACTACTTACCTCCAACTAGGGTAAGAGTAGAAGGAAAAGATGAGGATATCGGGACTTCATATCGGCCTCGGCCTCCCTAGTAGCACCCTTAACTAGATGATTCCTCCATAAAACCCTCACAGAAACTATTTCCTTGATTCTCAATCTCTTACCTTACCGGTCTAGAATATTTATCGGAGTTTCCTTACATAAAAGACTTTCATCAACCCCTAACCCTTCTAAAGGGATAATGGATGCCGGATTTCCAATACACTTCTTGAGCATAGAAACATAAAATACCAGATGAACCGAAACTAACTCTCTTGGAAACTAACTCTCTTAGAAACTAACTCATAGACAACTTTATCAATACGCCTCAAGATTTGATATGGGCCTTACATACCGGGGACTAAGTTTTCCTTTCTCACCCAATCTCATCACACCCTTCATAGGTGGAATTTCCAAGAAGATCCAAAATCATAAACACTAGCAACACTCAACAATCTTTCTATCTGAGCACACCATCTCCCCCTAGGGAGAAAGCCTCAACTAATACCTTAAGCACCGCTTCCTTTCAAGTCAACTAAAATTGGATCAAGCCCTTGCTTAGCTTTCATATGTCACCAAAGACAATTCGGACCTATTGTAACCATAATGCTACCCTTGGTGGAGTCCATTAATTGAACACCCTCTCTGGCCCACCTATGAACATTTCAAACCAACTCTTTCTTATCATCATCTACATGAGCAAAACTTCTCATAGACAATCTACTAAGAGCATTTGCTACCATATTGGCCTTGCCGGGATGATAAAGAACACTCATGTCATAATTCTTTAATAATTCAAGCCACCTCTATTGGCGAAGATTCAAATCCTTTTGACTAAACACATATTGTAAACTCTTGTGATCGGTAAACATACGAACATGAACTCCATATAGATAATGCCTCTATATCTTTAAGGAAAAAACAACTGCCGATAACTCAAGGTCATGAGTAGGATAATTCTTCTCATGGACTTTAAGTTGCCTTGAAGCATAGGGAATCACCTTACCATTTTGCATAAGCACACATCCCAACCCAACTCTAGAGGCATCACAATACACCACAAAACCATCCGTACCTTTCGGTAAGGTCAACACCGGAGAGGAAGTAGGTCTATCTTCCAACTCTTGGAGACTTTCCTCACAAGCTTCCGACCAAATGAACTTAGACTTCTTTTGGGTCAAAGCCGTCATTAGAGAGGCAATGGAAGAAAAACTCTCAACAAACCTTCTATAATAAACGGCCAAACCCAAAATGCTTCTAATGTCCGAAGGAGTTAGTGGTCTTGGCGAACTCTTGACCACATCCGCCTTCTTAGGATCCACCTCAATACCCCTACTTGATACAATATGACCAAGAAAAGCCACAGATCTTAACCAAAATACACACTTACTAAACTTTGCGAAAAGTTGGTGTTCCTTAAGAACTTTCAATACAATTCTCAAATGGTCAACATTCTCATTCTCACTCCTTGAATAGATCAAATTATCATCGATAACCACTATCACAAACATGTCAAGATATTGTCAGAATACTCTATTCATCAAGTCCATAAATGCCGCCAGAGCATTAGTTAAACCAAAGGACATTACTAGAGACTCATAGTGACCATATCAGGTTCTAAAAGTCATCTTTGGAATATCTTCAGCTTTTACCCTTAATATGTGATAATCCGACCTAAAATCAATCTTAGAGAAATAAATAACCCCTTGTAGTTGGCTAAACACTATCTACCCTCATCATCTCAACTAGGTGCTACAAGTAACCTTTAGTCATCATCCTTTTTACTATTTTATTAGGAACAATTAACATCTAGGCATAGAACTTCCCTCTTTCCACTCTAGGATAGGCTCATTCGGGAACTAACAATTTGACTACACGGGTTCTACAATCACTATAACACGAGTGCAGCCAATCCATACCAAGAATAACATCAAAATCTAACAACACACTAGGGAGCATATCAAACCTTATTGCCACACACGATGTCACAAAGGACAAAGTAGCACCACGATCTAATAAAACATAAACATTTACTAGGAAAACTATCAATGTACCTGAAGGATACTTTTGTTCACCTTTAGCCTAGAGTGCATAGAACCTGTCTTGCTTCAGAGCACTAGTACCCAAACCACTTGGAGAAGCTTGCTTGCCCTCTCTCCCTCTAGCCGTAAGTATTGGGCAATATCTCATTTTTGACCAATTTCACCATAACCATATCAACCATCCATGCCGGCTAGACACTTTCCATCGTTTCTTCTTCCACACCTAGCACAAGTAAGAGATAGGGATCTACTACCCTTCCCTTGAGACTTAGGGTTAAACACCCTCTCTTTGTTAAACCTTGGGGAAACCTTAGAAGAACTATTCCCACAAAACCTTTGTTGGAATCTAGGGCAACCATGTCCATCAAACCTATACCTCTTTATTTTTCTAGACTTCTCTTCAAGTTTCTCTTTGTCAAACCCTTGAGCACAAATCACAAGACAATCAATATTCATATCATTCTCAAGCATAGCCATTCAACATTTTTTTGCTATCAAGTCAGACACACCCGACACAAACTTTCTCATTCTCGATCTAGGGTCGGACACTATAGATGGAGCATATCTTGACAACTTAGTAAACATCCAAGCATACTCCTCAGCACTCATCTCACCCTGCCAAAGTTTAATAAACTCAAGTATCTTAGCCTCTCTCATCTCCAAAGGGAAAAATCTATCAAGAAACTCATTCTTAAAACTCTCCCACTCCATGGGACCCGCTTCTACCGGCCTTGCTTCTTTCCATTGGCTAAACCAAATCTGAGCAACATCTTTCAATCGGTTAGCGGCTAATTCCTCCTTCTCTACCGGAGTCGCTCTCACAAAATCCAACACCTTAGATACCTCATCTATAAACTCTTGAGGATCTTTCTCCATCTTTGACCCATAAAATTCCGGAGTTTCTATCCCGACTTGAGCCAACAATTGAACACCAAACCTAATTTTCTCATTAGTCACTTGATCAACCGGAACTTGAGGAGCTTGAGGAGGAGCTCCTTGATCAACATTGTCTCCTTAAAATTCACGAGTGAAAGCTCCTTGAGTAGTCATGTCCAGTAGACCATCGGGTAAGGATTAGAAGAAGGACCTTATAGAGTAAAACTCTATCGCATGACTTAAGAGTAATGAAATAAGTGAAATGACCTAATCATCTTATAGCTTCACATTCATAAATGTGGCGCGCTTCACACTCATGAACAATACTCTACTAGACATGGCTTATGAGACATAATCCTAGAATCATTCTAAACCTTGTACTCTGATTACCAAGTTTGTCACTACCCAGGAGTACCCCATAGATGTAACATGGCGTATAAAACCCCGAAGGACTCCATACAAGCCACTTAGCATATCATAACATAAGCAATAGAACAATAAGAGTAAAAATGCATTTCAAGTCTAAAATTTTCATAAAAGCAAAAGCGGAAGTCTAGACTCTAAGTCTCAACATAGCCATCTATTACAATATTCAAAATTAGAAAGGGACACAACCCATACAACATAGTCGGAAAAGGAAATACAAGAAATGAAACTACAATGAGATAACATCCGTCCTTGAATCATGAGGACTCCCCAACAAGATAGGAGAATAAGCAAATCCAAGCTTTAGCCACTACAGTGATCGCCTTGAGAACCAGACCCTACACTTGGGAAAAATGTAGGAAAAGTAGGCGTTAGTACAAAAATGCACTAAGTATGATAGCCATGTATAAAAATACTTAAAACATGCTAAAAGGGACATTTCATATGAAAGTATGCAATTTACCAATTTTAAACATGATTTGAAAGTTTAGAGAGAATAAGTCATAACATAGTCAACATTGTCATAATCATCATAAAAGCCTTGAGGACTCGTATACAAAGCTTATTAAGTAACCATAGTTCATAATTCATATTTTTGTTCTTGTTGTGGGAAATAAGCCTTACCCGACATAGACCATGTGTGCTTAACATGGAATCCGGTGTTACCCACACCGAAAAGGCTTGTCCAACTTGCCTAAGGTACAACCATACTTTTAGCTTAGGTGAATCCACTAGCTAAATACCTATGGGGGCACCTAGTTTATGAGATAAGGAGATTGCTACTAGAAACCCAGACTCAACTAGGGTAGAAGGTTTCCATCTCATGAGACATACTTTGGGAACCCAGACTCAACTAGTGTAAAAGGATCCCATTGGAAGCCGGACTCAACTACTGTAAAAGCTTCCATCTGATATACAATATCCACTAGGTGCTAAGCATTAATTCCCA
>JAJOOF010008251.1:0-33802 GCA_029582545.1 Solanum lignicaule | reverse complement strand
TTTTCCTCTTTTTTGTTCACTATGTTTATTTACGATAAATGCCGGGCTTGTATGCTTACTATTGCTTTCTTGTATATATCCTTTTTCTAGTAATTCATCTATATGTATCTTAAATTCGGTTAAATCATTAAAATTGTACTTTAACGGTTTTTGGGTTATTATACTGTTATTATCAATTAGCTCAATTTTTACTTTATCTATAGAGAATATAGTCTAGTGTAAGTCACAACTTCTCCAAACACTACAACCCTAGTAGTTTTCATATAATGTAATACACCCAATATTTAACTACGTATCTTACTATCTCAAAACATTAATTGTAATTTGATAACTATAAGGAAAGTTCCAAAATTGAAACCAATACATAGATAGTAACCTTACGGAAACCTTAACCCATATTTACATCCAATCACCCCCTTATCATTGTAAAACTAGAAGCCCTCATTGGCCACCAAAATAATAAATAATAATAATAATTAAAACCTAACATTTGATAAAAGTAACGTTGCATAGAAGAAAATAAATTTGCCAAATTGGTACAATATCATTCAGCTTTATACCCACGAAATATGATATAATAAAATGCCCGTCTTTTTATGTAATCCATTCTTACCCAATTAAAGATGGTTGTCAGAACTGTCTCCCCCAAGTCCAAAGAAAATACTACTACATGTATTCAATTTTTAATTTTTATTGTTAGTTCAACTTTAGTTTCTCCCGTTTCTTATTCACAACCCACACTGTGATAATATTACTATTACACTATCCATATACATAGTACAAGATTAGGCGATGAATGATTTACCTTATTTATTCTCAGCATTCTTTCCTCGGTGAATCTTAGCCGCAATCGGTTTGTGTTACAAATCATAAGAAATACTTTCTTTAACTTATTCTAATAACTGGTTCAAGTCTTATAGGGTTTTAAATAAATTATAGACTTAGCCCATTAGCCACCAACTAAAATTAATTATTTAAAATCACCCGTCAAATAAATAATCGTAGATATCGAATAGTTCAAAATTTTCAAATCAACTTCACCGACTAATCAAAAATTTCTCGGGACAACTATTAAGAGGGATAAAACACTAATTTTATGAAAATTTCAACAAATGAATTTCCGGGTCATTACATTATCCACCACTAAAAATTATGTTCGTCCTCAAACATTAGCAAGCAGAAGGAAGAATAACTGACATTACCAAAAGCTTGAGGTATGGCCTACCATTTGGTGTTCATCTCTATAAGTGAGCTCCTCCTTAACACTATTCCACCAAGATCAACTACTAAGAACTAAACTTTCGAATCAAACTTTGGAAGATCTACCAATAAGGAGCGATAATCAAGCCACATACTAACCCATGAACACAATCTAAACTGAAACCCACCGAACCATAACACAACCATCATGATGAATCTTTTCTCAGATAACCAAGATGACATTCTGAATTGCTACCGGCTACAACTAGTAGTGAACTTGAACCAACCGCCACATACTCATAATGCACAAACCATCATAGATCTTATCAAGATTCCTTTGTCACAACATAATCTTTTCACGAGCTTAAGTTATAAAAATCTGATCTTTAGACACAGGGTACTCATCAAGGGAGAATCGAACTTATATTACCAAAAGAACGAATTGATCCATTAACCACCTAGCGAGCGATTCACCCAATCATACAGAACCTCTAACAACACTATCAGGATGCTAGATCATCAGCTGTGACTATAGACAAATCTTAATTTTTGTGGGGTAAAACTAGACCCAATGGTCCTCACATTCAATCACACCTAGTCGGAACGTGACCTCGACGATGAGATGAATATTAAAATTGTCGTACAACTATAACTATTAATGGTAGCTCTTCTATAAGTTCTCATAAGCAAAGTTGTGTGTGGAATCACTAGTATACTTTAACTATCCCAAACAACACCAAATCTAACATAACTGAAATGACCAAGTATGCCCAAGAATGTCACCCTACTAAAAGGACAATATAGTACCAGTACACCCGATCGATCACTAGGGATCCACCCATAGAAGTGAAAACACACATGTGCATAGGTAGTGAATCAAACTCTAAATTATGCCCAAAACAAAGAAGGTGGTCACATAATAAAGTACGGAACGAAGGTCGAATAACACAAGATACTCATTTCATTGTACCCATATCAAATATTTTCATTCACCTGACTCCATTTCCATGATTATTCGCCACCCACAATCAACAAGTGTAGTTCTTATTACAATCGTACACATATTCGATTTATAAAACTTCAAATACTTCTCACTATACTCCACTGAAGCGAAGACTCTTACTACTAACAAAACATCATCACCACACCGGTGATTTACCCTACTCTCAAACCATCACTAGTATCAATGACTTCTTAGCAAACACATTGTTTCCAACAAAATTTCCAAGCTATGGCTCCATCTCTTTAAATTTAAACATCCCATGATAGACATGGGTCTCATAAAAGGCTGATAACACTTATTTCAAATCTGATAATACCTTCTCACTGAGATAAAACTGTTAAATTTCACCCCAAGTCAACTCCACACAAACTTTCACATACAATATTTCAACTACCAGTCCAAACCGTCACATAATTAATTCTAAAAGTCATAGAAATCCTTGGTTTCTCCAATAAGTCTTTATACTATGCACACATAATCTCTATTTACTATCTAAGTATCTATTTAACACATCATATCAGTGTGTGTAGTCTCATCAACAAAGTAGTTTCAGTCCCCTCAAAATCCTCATTAACCATGTAGAATTGTAGGTCCATACTGTTGAACATCCATAAGTTACCTATCATAATTTGAACAATCTATCTCAACATAACCACATAGAATCTTCCACACATCATTGTTTGTCACTCAAACCAAAAGTCAATCTTTATAAAAGTCGCTGATAAACCCCTAGTAAGTCTGTACCAAACCAGTTCACATCTCATAATCATATATTAATTTAAAGGTAAAAATCCATATAACTTTCAATTCTAAACCAAGGGTCTATACGAGAGGTCTTTTTCTTTCACCTCTCTTAAATTTTTCCCATGTAAAAAATTCCAATACCTTGAATTCTTCAATACACCTGACTCTTGTTCTATTCAGTGACTTGCTTATCAAACTAATCCATTGACCAACAACCTGTGACATTTTATCTTATACTCCAAACCAAAATTTTTAAATGAAACCCGTCCTCAGGTATTTTAACAACCAAAAGTAACTAATTTGACTATTTAAACCATGGACAAGTCCTTCTAAATGACTAATATATGATGTGATCGATCATTTTTTACCTTGACTAAATTTGCTATCACAAATGTAAAATTACAATAAAGAACTTGAATTTTGATTTAGCCATGTAACCTAATTCCCTTATCTATCAATATTAGCTAATATCTCGATGATTTTGTGAAATGCATACATCATCTTATCCTTGATCGCCTCTCCATCGATCTTATTGAATTCATCAATAGGATTTTAACCATACTAGATAACCAACTCAACACCATAAGAGAACTTATCACCACCCTCTAGTCAAACGTATGTAGAGTCTTTTTTTCAAACCTTACCCAAATATTTTTAACCAATCTGATGAACATGTGACACTATTAACATAACAAGAGCAAAATGAAAGGAACCACGCATCTCTGAATCCAATTTTTCTACTCTCTCTGAAGATACATCTTTAGCCTTTGTAATCAGATTAATATCCTTGATCCCACTTCCTTCTGAAGGCTAAACTACATCCTGCTATTTTTTTCCACTTATGACTCTAGCTCCTTTCAATTCTATTCGAGTAGTGTCTCAACGCATCCTACAATTTTCCATATGACCACGCCACTCATCAATTAGTAGCAAATAACAACCTTAAATACTCACAAGACGTCATTACAATATAAAAATTCATTTAACCAAAAATCCTTATTATATTGTTGCATCTCAATCACAATCCATCACGATATCTTATTACCATCATGCTCACTTAGCTATTTTCATCACCATGAAGCCAACCTTTTCATTAATATGACACCTTTCAACCATTTTAACCAATCAAATCCAAAGGACTAACCCACTTTTATATGCATTTTTTGCTAACATTTTCAATTACCTTCACACAAGTATACTTTTTTGGGACTTTCCTTACCCAGAAGCTTGTCATTCTGGTATCTATCCATTCCCTTAGACCTTCCGATGAAATCATCGGTCCTCATTTAGAACCCTTGTGATACACTTCTCAACTTAGTACATTAATATCGTATCAATGATCCACCACTAAAGTGATTAACCCCAAATAGCCCACACATTTCTTCCCAATAAGTAACGACAATACCTTATCAAATTAGTTCCATCTTTCGTCCTAAGCGATATGCATTCCTTCGTAGATCAGGTCAAAAGCAAAACTAATACACTCCATAAATCTAACCAAGTAAGAATCAGTACCTTTATAGAAGACGTATCATGAATTTCTTTGATATACACTTAATATATAAAACTGTAGTAGAGATTCCGACCTCAATTGGCCCAACATCATTCTTATCATTCGCTAAGAAACACATACATGTTATGAAAACATTACTTACAATATTTTCCATAGTGACAATGTTCATTATCTTGCCACCCCTTTAGTCATTTCACTTCCAATTGTCAAACCACATAAGTAGAATTCCTCTGTTTGGGAAACCAACCTGAAAAAGATAAAACATTCATGAAATCCCTCAATTCATTGTTCAACCTCATTATTTGATATCCTTAAAATGTATCATAAAGTCATCGACTTACTCAACCCTTTCTAATTGTTCAAAATTCTTAATCTAACCACACATCCTTTCCATAAGTCTATACCTTCTAAACCAAATCTAACCTCCAAGCCATACACGGCACCAACTACTCGCATGAAGAACCATGCACGAGTGATCAATATAAGTGAGAGAGTGGAATAAAGCGACAAGGAATCAAATCAGTCCAAGGAAAGATGATAGAGATTCAAGAAGTAAAGAGTTCTCCTAAAAGTCACCATAGCCTCTTGAAGATAAGTACAGACATTTCCGTATCGATCCTCAAAACTCTACTTAGACTCGGCTTGTATACATGTGAGACCTATTAGCCTG
The DNA here is from genome assembly GCA_029582545.1 of Solanum lignicaule. Taxonomy (NCBI): domain Eukaryota; kingdom Viridiplantae; phylum Streptophyta; class Magnoliopsida; order Solanales; family Solanaceae; genus Solanum; species Solanum lignicaule. The sequence goes on along the minus strand of JAJOOF010008251.1, from coordinate 28,672 downwards.
GGGCTTTGATACCATTTAGTCACGACCCAAAAATGGACGTGATGACACTCGTTTTATCCCATCAAGACAAGTCAGCCTAAAACCCAAATATCACAAACTATGCAAAAGTAAGAGGAACTAAAATCTCAAAATATCATAAGTACGGATAACTAAGTCTACTTAATAAAAACTCCAAAACCTAGTTGTCACATGTATACTAAAGTATTACAATTGAATCGAAAGAAAGATACAAGTCTCAAATGACAATCCTGTAAACCTAGTTTTCACGATAATAAATAAGAGTAACAAGGTCCGCTAAGATGATAAACAACTACCTCACAAATCTCCACATGAATCCTCGGATAAGGAGAGAATAGAGAGTATCCTGAAGATCCTAGCTAGTAACCTACAAAAATGTAGTGACTAGGGGTGAGTACCGAACCCACGGTACTAAACAAGTACACTTCTACACACAAGCTAATGGAATAAAATGCGGGTACTCCTTACACCTTAACCGAACCTCCAAAACTACAACCTGCATAAAACTAGCCTAATCTAATAGTTCATAATTTACATAACACGCAGCTCAACAATAACACTCTAACAATTACATATCCTCAATAACAAGCTTAATATTCATCAATCACAAGGTTTACAGAAAGGCACTCACAAGAGAAGTTACACACAAGATCAAGTTCACCAATGATAAAGATGTGCAATGCAATCAAATGCAATGTCAATTACAGTGATGCATGTCTGACCTTATGATACACACCCGCTGTTTCTTAATTTGGGACCTTTGGGGGACATATATGTCCATGCATCCTTCACAGCGTGCTATACTACCCTCGATAATAAAGTCATTCACGCCGTGCGACATGTCCCTCGATAAAAGAATTTGTCGCGGCGTGCGACATGTCCCTTGAATCATAGTATCTTTCGTGGCATGCGACACGTCCCTCGAAATGATACATGCTCCTCAATTACATAACACTTATCATAACCATGTCTCAGCATCAATGCAAATGACATGTTCACACTAATAATTAGGGGATGTCCATTTTCATAACAATACATAATTCACAACAACACAATCGTGATATATCCTTAAAAATGAATCAATAAGCCTTTCAAAACCATTCTCAACACATCAAACACCAATAATTAATCACATTGCCTTTTATGCACAATTCACAACAACACAATTATGATTTAACATCAACAATGAATCAATAAACCTTTCAAACCATTCTCAACACATCATACACCAATAATTAATCATATTGCCTTTTATTACCCCTTTTTCATCATTAGAATTATTTAATATTGACAAGTCAACCCACCACAGTCCCATTACTCCCCAACACATACAACAAGGAAATACACGATTCTATAAACTTAAAAATGGTTGAGAAATCCACATGCCTCAAAGAATCCAACAATCGCTCAGGGACTTGTATCTTCCTCTTTCAATTGGCTTCCAAATCAATACAATCTATTTTTTAAAAATCACAATAAGATTTCAACACTAACAACACTCATATTGCTACGTGTCTAGCCTTAACCCATAAAGTCACTCAATTTATAACAAAGTCTAGGGTTAAGTCATAACTTCTCCAAATAGTGCAACACTAATAGTTTTCATATAATGTAATACACCCAATATTTAAATACATATCTCAATATCACAAAACTTTAATTGTAACTTGATAACTATAAGAAAAGTTCCAAAATTGAAACCAATACATAGATAGTAACCTTACAGAATCCTTAACCCATATTTACATCCAATCACCCCCTTATCATTGTAAAACTAGAAGCCCTCATTGGCCACCAAAAAAAATAAAAAAATAAAAAAAACCTAACAATTGATAAAGGTAACGCTGCATAGCAGCAAATAAATTTGCCAAATTGTTATAATCTCATTCACCTTTATACCCACAAAATATGATATAATTATATGCCCCTCTTTTCATGTAATCCATTCTTGCCCAATTAATGATGGTTGTCAGAACTGTCTCCCCCAAGTCCAAAGAAAATATTACTCTATGTATTCAATTTTCAATTTTCATTGTTAATTCAACTTTAGTTTCTACCATTTCTTATTCACAGCCCACATTGTGATAATAATACTAATAACTCAAGGTGTGGCGCTTATCTGATTCACGTAGTGGAACGGTGGTAGCTCAATCCCTCTAGGTCAATTTAACTCTTACCTTATGGCTACGAAAATGGTTTCTAAAGGGTATATCTATCATCTTGTTCGGGTTAAGGATTGAAACTTTGAAACCCCAACTCTTGAAGTCGCAGTAGTAAATTAGTTTCTAGAAGTGTTCCCAGAAGATCTTCCCGGAGTTCCTCCAGAAAGGAAAATCAACTTTGACATAGATCTCCTTTAAGATAACTAGCCCATTTCGGTTCCTCCTTCCAGAATGTCTCCAGTCAAGCACAAGGAATTGAAAGAGTAGTTGAAAGACCTTCTGGATAAGATCTTCATCAAACCTAGTATCTCTACATGGGTGCTCCAGTGATGTTCGTGAAAAATAAAGATTGTTCTCTCATAATGGGCATTGACTATCGATAGTTGAACAAAGTCACAATCAAGAATAAGCATCCCATCCCGATGATTCAGACTTCTTCGACCAACTTCAGGGTGCTAGTTACTTTTCCAAGATAGAACTCTGATCCAACTATCATCAGCTCAGAGTTAGAGATAGTGACATTTCGAAGACAGCATGATCCTTATGAATCTATAGTTTTGTCTTTTGGACTAAAAAATGCTCATGCAACTTTCATTGACATAATGAACAAGGTGTTCAAACAGTAGTTAGACTTGTTCCTTATCGTCTTTATTGATGATATCCTTATTTATTCTCGTGGTGATAAGGAGCATGTGAAGTATCTAAGAGTTGTTCTGTAAATTCTCAAAGATCGCTAGTTATTCGCTAAGTTCAGCAAATGTGAATTTTGGTTACAGTCTGTCAACATTCCTTGGTTATGTGGTATCCAACGAAGGGATGCGAGTGGATTCTCAGAAAATTGAGGCAATACATCATTGGCCCAGACCCACATCCCTAACAAATATCTGAATTTTCTTGGATTTGGCCAGTCCTTACAGGAGATTTGTTGAAGGATTTTCATCCATAGCTTCACTATTGACTAAGTTAACTCAGAAGAAGTTCAAATTTCTGTGGTCAGATGAGTACGAGAAAAGCTTCTCAGAATTGAAGACTAGGTTGACTACAACTTCGGTTTTTACCCTACAAGATGGTTCAAATAGGTATGTTACTTACTGTGATGCATCCAGGGTCGGCCTAGGTTGTGTGTTGATCCAGAGATGTAAGGTCATAGCTTATTCTTCTAGACAACTTAAAGTACATGAGAAGAACTACTTGATTCATGACCTTGAGCCTGCAGCCGTAGTATTTTCCCTAAAGATTTGGAGACACTACCTGTATGGTGTTCATGTTGATGTATTCATAGATCATAAGAGCCTCCAGTATGTGTTCACCCAGAAGGATTTGAATATTCGTCAGAGGAGATGCCTTGAATTCCTCAAAGACTATGACATGAATGTTCTTTACCATCCTGGTAAGGCCAATGTAGTGGTTGATGCTCATAGTAGGATGTCTATGGGTAGTGTAGCACATGTTGAGAAAGAAAGAAAAGAGTTAGAAAAAGATGTTCACCGGCTTGCTCGCTTAGGAGTTGGCCTTACAGACATTTCAGATGGTTGTGTGCTACTTCAGAATAAATCAGAATCTTTATTGGTAGCGGAGGTTAAGGAAAAATAAGATAGTGATCCTATATTACTTTAGTTGAAAAGTGCAATGCATAAGCAGAAAGTTTAGGTTTTCTCCCAAGGCGTAGATTGTGTACTTCGTTACCAGGGTCTCTTATGTGTTCCTAATGTGGGTGAGTTAAGGCAACATATCCTTACATAAGCTCATAACTCTGGGTATTCCATTAATGCAGGTGCCACTAAGATGTATCGTGATCTACGGGAAGGCTTTTGGTGGAACGGCATGAAGAGAAACATAGCAGATTTTGTCCCGTGTTCATCATATTTTGAATTCATCAATAGGATTTAAACCATACCAGATAACCAACTCAAAACCATAAGAGAACTTATCACCACCCCGTAGTCAAATGTATGTATAATTTTTTTCAAATCTTACACCAATCTGATGAACATGTGACACTATTACCATAACCAGAGCAAAACGAATGGAACCACGCATCTCTGAATCCAATTTTTCTACTACCTCTAAAGATACATCTTTATCCTTTGCAATCAGAGTTAATATCCTTGCTCACACTTCCTTCCGAAGGCTAAACTACATCCCACTATTTTATTGCATTTATGACTCTAGCTCCTTTCAATTCTATTCGAGTAGTGTCTCAACGCATCCTACAATTTTCCATATGACCACACCACTCACCAATTAGTAGCAAACCACAACCTTAGATACTCACAAGACATTATTACAATATAAAAATTTGTTTAACCAACAATCCTTATTATATAGTTTATCCTCAATCACAATTTATCACGAACTCTTATTACCATCATGCTCAGTTATCACTTTTTATCACCAGAAAGACAACCTTTTCATTAATATGACACCTTAATCCCAGTTTTACCAAACAAATCCAAAGGAGTAACCCACTTTTAGATGCTTTTTTTTACTAACATTTTCAGTTACCTTCACACAAGTATACTTTTTGGGACTTCCCTTACCCATAAGCTTGTCATTCTGGTATCTAGCCATCCCCTTGGACATTTATATAAAATCATCGGTCCTCATTTAGAACCCTCGTGATACACTTCTCAACTTAATGCATTAATACCGTATCAACAATCCACCACTACAATGATTAACCCCAAATAGCCCACACATTTCTGCCCATTAAGTAACGACAATACACTATCAAATTCGTTCGATCCTTCGTCCTAATTGATATGCATTCCTTCTTAGATCAGGTCAAAAGCAGAACTAACACACTCCATATATCTAACCAAGTAAGAATCAGTACCATTAGAGTAGTTGTATTATGACTTTCTTTGATATACACTTAATATATAGAACCGTAGTAGAGATTCCGACCTCAATTTGCCCAACATCATTCTCATCATTCGCTAAGAAACTCATACATGTTATGACAACTTTACTTACAATATTTTCCATAGTGACAATTTTCATTATCTACCAACCCCTTTAGTCATTCCACTTCCAATTGTCAAACCACTCAAGATATTGCCTATACCACATAAGTATTATTCCTCTGCTTGGGAAACTAACCTGAAAAACATAATACAATCATGAAATCCATCAAATCATCATTTGAATATCCTTAAAATGCATCATAAAGTCATCACCTTACTCAAACCTTTCGAATTGTTAAACATTCTTAATCTAACCACACATCCTTTCCACAAGTCTATGCCTTCTAAAAAAAATCTAACCTCCAAGGCATACACGACACCAACTACTCGCACAAAGAACCACCACAGGAGTGATCAATATAAGTGAGAGAGTGGAATAAAGTGATAGGGAATCAGATAGGACAGAGGACAAATGATAGAGATTCATGAATTGAAGATTTCTCCTATAAGTCACCATAGCCTATCAAAGATAAGTACAGATGTCTTTGTACCGATCCTCGAGACTCTACTTAGACACGGCTTGTATACACGTCAGACCTATGAACCTTGGGCTCTGATACTATTTTATCACGACCCAAAAATGGATGTGATAGCACTTGTCTTATCCCACCAAGACAAGTCAACCTAAAACTCAAATATCACAAACTATGCAGACGTAAGAGGAACTGAAATCTCAAAATATCACAAGTGCGGATAACCCAATTAGGAGAAGGAATATTTCTCTATCATTTGTATGGAATTAGTGTATTTGATATTAGAGAATAATATATTGTTAAAATATACAATTGAAAATGTATCATTTATGGTTATCAATACTTCTGTGTGATAATTCTTCTAAATTTTGTATTGGAAATATTTGATAAACGTAATATTTTTATTTTTATTAACTTTTACTCCATGAATAATGATGTATCTCCATTTATGTAAGTATTCGTCAAAAATCATTATTAAACCTAAAAAATGTGGTAGATTAGCGGTGGATGCAAAAATAATGTCAATAATTATGATGTTATTTGAAATATACATATAATATATTCTTAAAGAGGAATAATAAATATTTAAAATTTCTTATAATTATCGAGTGATATCTTATTGAGACAAGTTTTTTCTATAAAATATATCCTACTTTAGGAGGCACAAATGTTTTTTTCGAAGCTCATCCTCGATGGAAACATCTCACGCAGTGAAGAAGTCTATGACTTAATTTATTTTTGAAAGTATGATCAATTAGTGATTATTAGTGAATACAATTAGATGTATTAATTTTTAAATATGAAAAAAGAGAATTGCCATAACTCAATTCATATTTGACTACTTAGTTTATTAATAGATAGTAATCATTTTGGTCAAATTTTTAGGCTTTTATTGATAAAATTCAAACACAAATACATCACTTATTTGGTACTAAAACCTAAATCCATTAAAAAGTAACAAAACAATCTAACAGATACAACCCACTTAAGATCCGGCCCAGAAACTAATCCCTATAAATACTTCCTTAAGTCTAGGGTTTTCGAAATCAGCCTCTTTTCCTCTCTCGCCTTCATCCCTAAGAACTTGAAAAATGTTACCTCTTCGGGCTAACAAGAAGTTTTGCCTCGCCATGTTATGGATCAATGTTGATTTCGTCTCCTTGCTTCCTTGTTTATCAGCTAAATAAGAGTAAGTCCTCTATATTTTCCTTATTTTCTAGTTCACTTGCCTATTTCATCTACCCAAAGTGCCTTTGCAGTTGTGTTCTCTCATTCAGTGGACTGTGCTCCTTGTGCATTGCTTCTAGATCTTATCACAAAGGAAGGACGCTCAATCTTTAGGTTGGTGATTGCTACTTCTTTTTTCCCATTCTTGCCATCATTTCAGATTTCTTCTATTTCTGCTACCTTAGACATTGTGCTTGAATGAAGTACATGGGTAGCTTCTTTCCACCTCCTCATACTAGTGATTAAAGATTCTTCTAGGCTAAAACGTCTCCATCTAGCTCAAATCTTCTTATTTTTCTAGATGAAAATAGTCTAGGCTAAATAACATTTCACATTTCTTATTTCCCCCGTCACTTTTGTAAATGATGTATATGTGAAAAACCTATGTTGTAGCTTCCCCTTCCCCATTATCTCCTTATCAGTGATCTTTTAGATATGAACTTTTTAATATGTCATTGTTTATAATCAACGGCAGAGAAAATATTTTTGTCAAGGGTGCTAATACTTTTATGAAATGGGGCCACTTAATTGTTTTAATCAAAATTTTAAAAAAAATTAGTACTCACTCCGTTTCTAAAAGAGTAGCCTAGTTTGATTTGGCAAACAGTTTCAGAAAATAAGGAATATTTTTGAATCTTATGGTCCTAAATTAATGTTATATGAAATGTACAAAAATTCTCTTTAATCTAGTGGCCTTAAACATGCCACGTGGAAAGATGAAATTAAAATATTATCAAAAAAGGAAAGAGATCATTCTTTTTGAAACGGACTTAAAAGAAAAGTAGGTCATTCTTTTATAAGCAGGTGTATTTTTTAATTTTAAGACGAGAAAGTCAAACACTGAATGATAACCTTAACTTGATTTGATTAGTTAAAAGGAACTTCTTGTTTTTTTTTAATAATAAAAGAGAGTTTTTCATTTATTTTATACAACAACAAAAAAGGACCTCTGTTAAAGTGAAAAACAACTAAATATAGATGTAAGAGCCTAGGGTCGTACCCATGCCTCTAAGGAAAATTTGCATTGCTTTAGCCACAGAGCTATCTCTCTCTTTTGTTTAAAGGGTGTTCAACAATTAGTATATATTCAACAATATCTATATATAACCTATATATTAAAAAAATAATTTGATGAATGGTGTTCATCTAATCACTCTTTGGTGTGTGTAGCTCCGCTATTGTTTATAATTTTTCTTCCACTATTGTTTATAATTTTTCTTCCTTTCGCATCCATTCTCTGAAAATTTGTGAATATGCAATTTCCTTTTTTTATAGTAATGTTTGCCAAGTAGTCTATAAGTTGATTCTCTTCCCTCATTGTATGCTGAAATCTGTATTGTTTACCTTGTAAGCCGTCCCTAATTTTTGCAACTGTTTTGTTTATTATCCACAGACTTCCTAAAAAGTACTCATATTTATTGAAATGTCAAAAGTAGAAATATGATTGATAAATAAAACTTACATACCAAGAATAAATTTACATCTGATGTGATTTTTTTTTTTAAAATTTTTGTTTATGCCCTCATTGTATATTTCAATGATGCTACTCTTCAACGGGATTTAAAAGCAAAGATAAGTTCTTTGATGTTCTCAATCTCATGGTAACTGGAAGATATGCATGTTGGATTATGGGTGGAGAGCTCCTTGAACCTCTTTACAAAGATAAATCTTAGTCATAATTTTTGCTGATAAACTATAAAATTGATTCTTTTTAAAAGTTGAAGACTAATATTATTTTATTCTCTTTACCTAGAAGTACAATGCATGTTAGGATATAGCTAAAGTATCCTTAACTCTAAGAGTGTCATCATCAAGAAATAGGAATTGACTAGTGATCAAGGTGCCTTTAATCATAGGATTAAGTTCTTAAGAAAGTATGTAAGTGAAATATAATAAAAACTTATATACACATAGAAGTGTAAAAGAAACATATTTTTGTTAGTGACTACATCTATTGTTTTTCTACTTACAGAGAAGAATTGAGATGGAGGAGGAAAGATTGGAGCGACTTCAAAATGTGAATAGAGATCGTCGCTTGAAAAATTAGTAAGAATGTTTTTTCTGCTTCTATTACTTATACTTTTATGCAATTGAATGCAAATTTTTCCCATAATATTATTTTTCATGCTTTAAGCATGCAAATCTTATGTGTCCCTATGATTTAGATAACATAATAGTCCTTATTTGTTATTATAACATGAATGGACTTATAATTAATTTGTTGAAGTGTTGAAATGAAGATTATGTATTATTGAACTATGATTTCCAAGAATTTTGATAATTCATTATTATTTAAACAAGAGGCAACATTTACTCTCTCTAAGTTTAGCTTCACAAAGTTATGTTGCTTCCTATTTAAAAGAGAAGATCAAAATCTTTGGTAACCTATAGTTCAATAGTACCCAATATTCTCTTCAATGCTTAAATTATTGCTTAGTTCATCCATGTTATAACGGATAAAAACAATTTTCTTCCCTAGTTAAAAAGAACACATAAGGTTAGCATGTTTAAGACATGATTTTTTTTGTTATTGGAAATATTTGCAGTTAACTACAGAAAAGTGCAACAGGTAAAAGCACTAAAAAAAACATTTTTGCTAATTCTAAGCAAAAATAACTATAAAAAAAATCATTTTTGCTAATTCCAAGAAAAAATATTTATCCATATTTTGAAGTTGTTTAAGGGATAAAAACTACTCCAGTCTTGCTTCTTCCATCTCAATTCTTCTCTACAAGTAGGAAAAAGATAGACTATAGTTGCAACCAGAAGATGGACTTTATTTTACACTTCTATGAATATGAATCTTTGTAATAGTGTTTCGCCATATAGAATAAAAATGTACATTTCTATCGTTATTTAGCTGTTTGAATATGTTATGTATCTTTGTTTGGACATGATATAATATTCATAATGGGCTGGCTGAAATGAAGAAACTCGAAAAGTTGATGTCGAAGATGATATCTGAAAGCAATACCTAGGAGTGAGTTATATATATATATATATTGTTTCTTCTAGATATAGTTTAGATGTATGTTATTTTAAAAAAAAAATTAAGACTATTGATAATATAATAGGCACACCCAAAAGATTCTCAGTGTAGGATGAAGAAGTTTACTATAAAATCGTTGATGGCAGGAGTGGGTGTAAAATTAATTATGTCGAAGATTTTCAAAGTGAATTCACCGAAGATGATATATCTGCTGAAAAGTTACCACACCTGCTCCTGATGATGGATATATATTTTGTTCTAAACATACATGAACTTTATATTACGTCAAAAGAAAATTAAGAATTCCATATTGGAAACAGCATGGCCAAATCTATTGTCAGATGGACAACAATAGCTGAAGAACAAATAAGGCTACAACAATAACCAATCTTTGATGTTGGAATTAGACTTTAATGATGAATGGACAATGCAAAATCTTGATCTCCTTGTAGATAATATTATTTATCTCTTCTTATTTTTTTCAAATTAGGTTACATTTTTGTTCCAAAGTGTCATAATATTAATATTCCGCTCTTTCTTATGTCATTATAGTTCGAAAATAAATTTAATTTCTTGGCAAAGGAAGATCATTTCATGATGTTTAGTTTTTTGAAAAATGTGTACTTTAACTGCAACAGAATTTGTCAAAGATTTGGTTGAACGACATCGTCGTGGATGTTATGACCTACTATGTATGAATGTTGGATGTTTCTTGCAACTTGCAGTTGAGATGAAAACAAGATGCCTATTAACTTATTCACGAATGGTTAGAGTTAAGAAACAATTGGCTGCCAGACTGCTAGACTTATGGTCTATCTCTTGGATAAAGAGGTGAGATTTGAGTTCGATGAAAATTGTGTTAAAGCATTTAAGCTGCTAGAGTGGAACTTAATTGAAGCTCCAATCTGGATTGCTCCTAATTGGGAGTTACCATTTGAACTCATGTGTGATTCAAGTAATGCATTAGTAGATGCAGTATTTGGACAAAGGAAAGGGAAGGTGTTGCATTCGATATATTCTGCTAGCAAGACCCTTGATTCTGCTCAAGCTAATTACAAAGTGACTGAGAAGGAGATGCTTGCTCTAGTGTTTGCCTTCGACAAGTTCAGATCATATTTTGTAGGTACCACAGTGATTGTTTATACCGACCATGAACCTAAATGGTACCTATTAAACAAGAAGGATGCCAACCCAAGGCTCATTCGATAGATATTTCTTCTTCAAGAATTTGACCTTGAAATCAAAGAACAAAAAGCTCCATAGAATCAAATAGATGATAATATTCCAAGGTGAAAAGACTTATCTCATGTGCATTAAGAGGAACAAATACATGAAAAGTTTCTGAATGAGTAGTGTATGACTTGAGGCATCTCCCAAATGTCATGGTATGCTGATAGAGTAAATATATTAGTGTGCGGAGTGTTCCCACCTGATGCAAAGAATCATAAAAAAGAAGAAAGAAGTTTAAGCATGACACTGAATTTTACATCTGGGATGAATCATTCTTGTTTAAACAAGGAGTGGATCAAGTTGTGAGAAGATGCATTCCAGAAAATAAGGTCAAGCAAGTGCTTGACAGTTGTTAGGCAAGTCCTTATGGAGGGAATTATGGAGGAGAGCTCACGACTCGCAAGGTATTGTAATTTCTCTTCTTTTGGCCCTATTTCTTCAAAGACTTTATAGCTTATGCGAAAGAATGTGATCGGTGCCTAAGATTGGGTACTATATCTATAAGACATGAGATTCCACTCAACAATACTCTTGAGGTATAAATCATTGATGTGTCGGGTATTGACTTCATGGGTCCCTTCCGACCATCAGATTGAATCTAATACATTCTAGTGACGGTTGATTATTTGTCCAAATGGGTCAAGGCTATAGCTCTTCCCATGAATGATTCAAAGGTGGTGATTAAAATCATAAAGAAGAAGATTTTCACTCGTTTTGGTACTCCAAGGGGGATCAAAAGTGATGGAGGCAAGCACTTAATTAATCATTTAGTGAAGAAGTTTCTAGATATGTATGGTATACATTATAAGGTAGCTACAAAATACCACCCACAAACTATTGGCCAAGTTGAATTGTCGAATCGAGAGGCAAGGCAAATCTTATAGAAATCAATGAATGTTCAATGAAAATATTTGTCTGGGAAACTTGCTGATGCTTTATGGATGTATAGGACATCATATAAAACACAGATAGTGACTTCTCCCTATCACATGGTGCTTGCAAAGCGTTTCATCTTCCGGCAGAGTTAGAGCATCAAGCATATTAGGAGATAAAGAAGTTAAGTTTTGACCTAGAGCTAGCTGGTAGGAAAATAATAGGACGATTGCACGAACTTAAGTAGTGAATGATCCATGCTTATGAGAATGCTAAGTTGTACAAAGTGAAGACCAAGAGATGGCATGAAAAGTACAATGTACCTCACACTTTTTCTCTAGGACAAAAGGTATTACTCTTCAACTCTAGACTTAGATTATTCCCCATATTACTAAGGTCTAAATTGAGTGGGCCCTTCGAAGTGTTGAGGATGATGCAACTTTGTGCGGTAGAACTTAAAGGAAAAGATGCAACAACATTCTTAGTGAAAAGGCAACAGGTAAAGCACTATTTTGGTAAAAAAGTGGATTGAGATCGAGAAGATCTTGATGTAGATGATGACAGATCCAAAGTTGAGTCGAGGCGCGATGTTAAACCAGGCGCTCCACGGGAGGCAACCTGTGAAATTATGTAATAATTAGTTAATTTTTGTTATTTTGTATTTTTATTTCTTTTCTTTCGTAGGATTTAGTTAAATTTCAATCGCTTTTATTAATTAGGAACTATTCAAAAAAATAAGAAGACCAAAGGAGAAAAATACAAATAGATGAGTCATGTCATGACCAAAACTAAGGCAATAGGTGGGAGGAAACCCACCCTTATTTCTAACATAATTTGGTTGATCTGTAAAAATTTGAAGGTGTACAACACAAATGGAAAAGAAGTTGTATGAAAAAATGGACCAAACGGATGTGTGACTGGCGGGGTGCAGTGCACTATGCGTGCAACAACTACAACCTTGGATAGGAGCTGGCCAGGCTCACCATGGGAGGTGCCATATTACTGCAATCCATTTCGGTTGTACTGGTGACGCATCATGCCCGCCTCCCCTTCTTCAATTTTTTTTTCTAAAATTTATGGGACCCACTCAAAATTCCACCTTAAATAATATATACTAACCAAAATTAAACCTCACTTTCTCTCAATCCCAAACCCTAACTGCCGCCCCTTATCTCTCAAATGCACTAAACTCTCCAAATGTTCTTATTCTTCTTTTCACCTTCTTCCCCACGAAAATCCCCAAATTCTCCATTGTTTCTTCCCAAATCTTTTGCTAACCACCATTATTCAACTACCAGCCAACAAAACCCATCAATCACCAAAGAAAAATCAAACCCACCAAACCGATCAAATCATAATCATGTCGGTTAATATGCAATCATCGTAATAATTATATAAACATATCAATTATAATAGGGAATGCTCTCAGAACATATGATAAATACATGCAAATCATAGTAAATAGGAATATAAGTACGACCAATATCATTATGTCTTATAGTTTATGACTTGAAAACAAACACAATTATAGAAGGACTTCTCTATACAAAGAAACAATAAAAAAACAATTTAAATAAGAAATAATATAGAAGTTCAGTAATGAAATAAGAACATTAAATTAGAATAATATGTCAAAAAATTTAGTATAACTGCTAGAAATCTCATAGTGTTAAGAGCTAATTACATTATTTTCCTACTCTTTTCCATATTACTAAATCCTCTTAAAAATTTATGGATTCCAGATACATAACTAGACTTTCGGATACATAAATTGACTTGTGAATAAATTAACAAACATCTAGATACATATGTAAGGGATGTATCCAAGAGGGAAGGGATGTACAAGAGAGGGGTTAGAACATAGATATAGAAGAGTAGACATCCAAATACTTCAACAGACATCCAAATACATAGGTGAGAGATGTATCAGAGAAAGGGACATGGATGTATCAGCGAGAGCAGAGTGATGTATTCGAGAGGGAATTTTTGAAATTTTTTTAAATGGTAGAAAGTTTTAGAAATTATGATAAAATAAGATGTGTATTAATGTAATTTTTCCAAAAACTTAATCTATTAAAATTAGAAAGTTGCATCAAGAACAAGTTTGGTTAGCAATTGAAAGCATAGAAAGATCGATAAGGAAACAAATTTAAGGATTATATACTTTTGACTAGAAAAATCATATAGAAACAAAATAATTTGTAATCATACAAGAAAGTTGACCTTCTAAATTAAATTTAAGTTTTTAGTTGGTTATTAAATTGTTAAATCTAACTTTAAAATTTTGAAATTTAATGATAAACAACTATATAAGTTATTTACAAGCTTTCTGTATATTAATTTTGAATTGTTTTTATCTCTAGGACATCCTCTTTGAAGCAACTATAAAACCCTCCACTTTTTCCATTTGTTTGCAACAAATTTCAAATTAACAAAAAAATAAATTGTAAACACAAATAGAATATGAAGAAGCATAAGTTTGTTGATAAACATTGTAGTTATAATTATGTTCCTCCATTGATTCTTCTCTCATAAAATACTTATTCATGATTCGATTGCCGTTTGTCCCATTTTTCTCGAATGAGCATGATTCATTTTGATCTCTCTATCAATATTTCTTCAATTTGTGGAATATTCGATATGCTTCTTTAAGAGAATATAGTACCTTTTATATAAGCATGAATTAAAATGACCCGGTAGGTCATTTTTTGAAAGTTCCAAGAATTTATGATTTTGCCCCTCCAGATATCAACGCTGAGTCATTTATGATTGATTTGAAAAGTTACTTCTAACTTTGAGTTAGTTGAGAGTTTGGTAAGTGTTTTTGGAAGACTAAGTTGCTTAAAAGTTGTTTCTTTTGGAGTTTTGGGTATCAGAATGGAATTATGTCGGTTCCATCAGTCCTAGAATGTGGAATCTGTGTTGTGAGAGTTGTCGTCTTCCAATTCAGAGTCTTTTTGAGGATTTGAGGTCCTAAGCTGTGAAATAATGGAAATTGATTCTTTATGTTGACTTTGGTAACATTCATAGTTTAGATGATCGGATCGGAATTCCAAGAGTGTCTTGGATTAGGGAGATGATTTTAGGCCTAGGTTTGGTCTTTCTTGATTTTTAAGAGATCCCGAGCTTGTATTATTCATTTAGGCGTGGAGTTAATTATTGTCGTTTTCATGAATGTTGGGTCAAGGAGACCTCAGATTCATGTTTTGACGGTTCGATTAAGTCTGAAACTTTGAGTACAATAAATTATCATCTATAGTTTGTGTTCACGGGATTCCAAACGAATCTCAATGGCCGATTTGACGTTTTGGTCTTGGCTGTGTTTCTGGTGCTACAAGCCTCGCTTTTGCAAAAGTGAAGGGCCTGTAGCATAAGCGACCTTCGCTTTAGTGAAAGATTCTTTACTAAAGCAATACGCAAACCCCTGGTCGCTTTTGCGATACCTACAAGGGACTTTGTTTGCCATTTTTAGGGTTTAAGCCCAATTTTCCATTTTTTGAGCTTGGGAAACCCTTGGTGGCAATTTGGATAAGGATTTCTTGTGCTAAATTAATTGGGTAAACTTTCATGATCCTAAAGCTTCACTTCCTTTGGTCATTTGTTAATTCTAACATAAAAATATGTGATTTTGTTTGGTAAATGACAAGTTTTTTCAAGAACTCAAGTTTTCAACTATAATGGATATTTTGAATTGTTTTTGAGTCTTTTTTGAAAATGATTTTCTCCAATGAGTTCCTATGTCTTTGAATAAAGTTTTAAAGCATTAAATTTCAGACTCAAACCTTATTTTTAGAATTGGGTTTTGAGTGGGTATTATTGTTCCCACGGATTTATTGTGAATACTTTATTGTTATAGATTGTGTGGCTTCAAAAGGGTAAAGAAGGGTAAGAATCAACTCTTGGAGTAATTAATTGTTTCACTTAAGGCAAGTGATCTCCAAAACCTTCTATTCTTGTAGAACTCGTGTATTCCCTTTATTATAAGTGCGTTGGGAGTAATGGGGATGAAGTGAAGGGTTAATTTTCCAGTTGATAAAACTTAATAAACAAAAAGGGGTTGAAATGACAAGGCTATGTGATGAACATGATAGTGTGAATTGTCTTGTTGTGACCCTTATTGATTGATTGATGAAACGTTTGATAGCATGAACGTGCACTTGAATTGTATGAATTGTTGTTTCTTCCACGTGGTGTGATATTACTTGTAGGTATTGATTATTGAGCACTCTGATGAGATTTGTGATGCTTATGATACCGAGGTCATTGTCGACTAGTGAATTGATATTAAGGCTGATGGGAAATGGTTCGAGCTAGTGAGTTCACATAAAGTCGATGGGAGGCTAGTGATATTGTGCACATGGGAAATGGTTTAGGCAAGTTATTTAATATAAAGTCAATGGGAAATGGTTCTGGCTAGTCATATTCTGCCTATGGGAAATGGGTCTGGTGAGAGATCGATTATTCTGATTTGATGCATTTTGATGCTTATCTATAATTTACTTGCTAATTTTAATTGATACACTTATTACGTGTGATTGATCTACTTGACATTGAGATTGACTTGATTTGTTTTGTTGTTGAATTGTGACAATTGAACTGTGTATTTTGAGCCTTGTGATATGTCTATTGTAGATATGCTAGGTTGTGCTAATTTTTGTGTAGGTTTTAGTTTGAGGAGCCTTAGTTGGAGTGTAAAGAGGTATTCAATTTCTAGCTAGATGGCATGCTTATTAGGTTTCTTGCTGGATACCGTGTTGTTGGTACTCACCGCTTGCTTCTACACTTGTCTAGGTTCCGAGCTCGGAACTGTGTGATTTGTTTCTTCTTCTTCTACTTCTTATTCTTTTGAGTTCGAGGCTTTTCAAATATTTGGACAGGTAGCTATTGGTTACTTTGGCATGCTGATGAGTCCACAAATTGGACTCAAATAGGGCTATATTTTAATATAAATTGAGTCCTCAAATGCTTATTTTATCTCAATATCTGATGAAAACCCTTAAGTCTAAGGTATTTTATGTTTGAAGGAAAGGATGGACACTATCAGGGTCTTGGACACTATCAGGGTCTTGGACCCTAAAATAAGAGCATAGCCGATCAACTTTTCGAGGGCGGTATGCTCCACCAGCCCTACAAAATCATCACAGAACTTGATGGTATGGTTGAAACCAATAAGGAGGCCCAAAAGAAACACGAGTGGGACGCACTAGTCGCTCAAGTAGACATTTTGTCCAAACGAGTCATGGGGTTGGAAGCACATTCCATGGAAAAGGAAAAGAACTTATTCCTTCGAGAATGTACACACGAGAAGAAGCATGAGGGTGTGGAAACAAGCGATTCTCTTTCTCTCGTTCAACAAAAACTCGAATAGCAAGACAACAAGTTAGATGAGATGAAGGACAACATTGAAATGCTGAATCAAACGCCTACCTCGAACTCCATGACTATTCAGCTGCAGGATGCTCAGATCACCCATTTGATGACAGGTCGCTATCCACCGTTCGCCGAGGACTCGCCTAACTACACCATGGTTGACTTCGAGGATCAAGAATAGTTGTTGACTTGCGTCGTGCCACAACGTTAACTAAGGCGATGTTTGGGAGGCAACCCAAAACCCCTTTAATTGTTTTTCATTTTATTTCTTGGTAAAATAATGGTGTGTTGTTTGTACAAGATGAAGTGTAGTAAAGTGTTCGAAACAGTGTATAGTGGAGAACAACAGGTCCAATCGGCGAATCACCAAAGAGGTCGGCGAACCCGACCTATCCGCCTTTTTGACTCAAAAATATCTTCAAGTTGGGACTTGTTAAACTCGGCGAACTATTGAAATTATTGGCGCATCGCCGACTCTGTCAGTGATCTCGATGGGGACCACCATTTGGATTCCCAATCTTACTAGAAAGCTCTATAAGAATCGGCGAGGCAAATGATTGTCCAATGAATCGCCAAAATACTCCGTGTCTCGCCGAAAGATTCCGCGATTATGACTATCGCAGAGTGGTTTGGATCTGAGCGGCTTCTGAAACAAAAGGTTTTAAATTCTCAACACGGTTCACTTTGATACATCTTCATACCTCCAACTGCACCTTTGTACATTAATCTTAACATAAATGTGCATTAACTAAGTATTTGAGCATCAATTTATGCTCGGAACTTGGATTGCATTCCTAGCTATTCAACTCTCAATAGGTCATCCCAAAAGGGGGTTGTGCTTGCATGAGTTGGGTCTTGCTTAAGTTTAACTCTTTGCACAGTTAAAGTAGGATTGTTGTAAAGCATTTGAGTAAGTGGGTTGAAAATAGGCACGTTGGGTTGCTTAGCAAAGCTGTGTAGAGCTCATTGAACCACTCAACGGTCCACTGAACTTCCCCACCTCACCTTCGTTTTAATGCTAAAATTGTTGAGGGTCTACAACCCAAAGCAGCAGAGAAAACTACACCCAAAGTCGCAAGAAGAATCATGCCGCTGCGATAGATGAAGCAACTGCTGAACCAGGATTATCCTTTGCCTCCCTCTCTATTTTTCTCTTTTTGTATTTTCAGATGTTTGTTAATTGCATTTGAGGACAAATTGCATTTATTTGTGGTGGGGTGAGGCCCACCTTTTTGTGTGCTATTTGATGCTCGTATTTTGTTTATATTTGGGTTGTTCTATTTAAAATTGTGAGATCACTGTGTTATGTGGATGTTTGAGCTTGTAGCTCATTTTATTTTAAATTGCTAAATGATTTGGACCCTTTCCGAAATTTTTTGTAATTTTTTGCACATTTTCACCACCTTATGCTCTTCAATGTGGCCGTTCTTTTGTAAAAAATTGAGTCTCGATTCCAATCAATACCGCTGACTTGAATAGTGCTCTCAATCGAACGAACATGAATGCGCGTCTATGATGAGGCAAAATAAAGTTGCATAGACAATTTATGAACTCTTTGTATCTCGTTATGACTAGCCTAGTATCGAATTGAGTCTCTTGTGATGATCAGTGCACACTAGCGAAAGTGTGGAGTCTTGTTTGACTTATAGTGTCAATGCCTAGTCTGATGAGCGTACCTGTGAACTATGCATGATAGATCATAGAATTTACCCCGTTGGTCCGGTGACCTAAGTGATACTATCTCTTGATATGATATTAGGCAACTTCTAGGAGTGTGAGCCAATTTGACATGTACCTCTTTTGTGACCTACCTTGTGAGCGTGTGATTCTCTCTTGAACACCCTTTGAGCCTTTCCCTGTTCTTTGGAAGAAACTTGATGAAAGCACTGACATTTCTTTAACTATCACCCATAATCCTCATGAAGTTGTGGTTAGTTGAATATCCAACTTAGGTCAAAAGCCTAAGTTTGGGGTGTGTTGAAAAGATAGGGGCAAGTCAAGAAGTGCAAGGAAAGTCTCCTGTTACCCATGGTTTTGAGAAAAATGGAACCCCTCCATATAAAAATAAAAAATAAAAAAAATGAAAAAGAAAGTTATGGAATGAAGTACAAAAGAAATGGTGTCTCCAAATAATTCACGGGCAGTGAATAATAGGATGACTTATGAGCACTAAAGAGAATGATAAAGAAAAAGGAAAGGAAGTGTTGTGGGCACCACATTTCATGAGGAAGAAAGTCACTGAGCCTAAATGATCATACCTTTACACTCATCCCCGTTACAAGCCTTGTTAAGACCTGTGTGATCTAGAGAAAGTCAAAACAAATGTTAACTGGAAAATACGGGCAAACCTTTGGGTGAAATTATGCATTATGTTCTTCTATGTGAGTGTGATCGTTGCATCTGATTCCAAAGCTTTAAACTGCGAAGCCATTGTGTGAATATGGAATCATTCTTTCTGTGAGGGCATTTGAACACTATAGTTGAGCTTGAACTTGCATTTGAAGCAAGTATTATGAGTATGAGATTTGTTGATATTAGTGAGTCACAATTTGAATCTTTGAGTACACATTTGATCTTTGCATAATTAAAATGAATCTTGTTGTATGCATTCATGATTTAGTCTTGTGTCGCACTGTTCGAGACAACCTTTTTAATTGCTGAACTTGAGTTTGCTTGAGGACAAGCAAAAGTTTAAGTAGGGGGTGTTGATGAGTCCACAAATTGGACTCATTTAGGGCTATATTTTAATAGAAATTGTGTTGTCAAATGCTTATTTTATCTCAATATTTGATGAAAACCCTTACGTTTCAAGTATTTGATGTTTGAAG
Source organism: Solanum lignicaule (assembly GCA_029582545.1). Taxonomy (NCBI): domain Eukaryota; kingdom Viridiplantae; phylum Streptophyta; class Magnoliopsida; order Solanales; family Solanaceae; genus Solanum; species Solanum lignicaule. Next base: position 8,536 of record JAJOOF010008251.1, on the reverse strand, counting down.
GAAGCATGGATACTACGTCGCAACAAGGAACGCAAAGGCTGAAAAGAACGAACAAATGAAGGCCTGAGGATCGCAAAGTCCACTTGATGAGTCACCGAAGAGTCTTACTTCGCCTTTCGTTCCAGAGTGCTAAGCCTTGAAGGAAATGATCAAGTCAGTGTAGATAGGGAGCAGTCGGCGCATCGCCGAGAAGTTCGACGAAGCAATACCATATTGCCCAATGACCAAGAGCACGACAAAGCTGAAGGCTGGTGCAAGACGGTGATGAACTACACCAAAGGGCGAATCACCGAGTTGATCGGTGATTTCAACTAACGACGCCGAATGATCCGCTGCAGCACAAATATGTGAAAACTATAAATACTAGTTAGAGTTGTAGTTTTAAGAGTCGAACATTTATTATAATTTTCATATAGAATAGTACTTTTTGGTATTTTTGCTCTAAGTTTAACATAATTTTGAAGGCTTGAAGAAAAATAGTGTTTCATCTCGAAGAATTTGGACTTGGGTCTTTTGGATTCTTCATTCTTGGCCTATAACAAGACTTAAATATTCATACCCATTTGAATGCAAGATCATTTATGTATAATTTTCTATCTCTTGATGTGTGGCTAAAAACCACAATTCTTGGGGTGTCATTTAGCGAATATGGGTTAAGATAATTGTTGGGTCTAGATTGCTGATAGTTTAATCGTAATTTAATTCTGATTTCATTTAGTGGTTGTGGATGAACTTAATGAGGTTTTAGTTGCAAATATAATCTCATATATGTATTTTCGACATCCGAGAGAGAGAGTCATAAAACTAAGACCACTAAATTGATGGCCAGTGCGAGTGGGTTGACATGAGGTTTAGCTCGAGAGAGTGAACCCTAGTCCTATTTCCACACACTCAGCTCGAGGGAGTGAGTGGGTTAAGGCGTAGGCTGGTCTTCACGCGGCAAGTGGGTGTCCGAGAAGAACGCATTTGAAACGAGGTAAGTTGCTCGAGAGAGAGCTTATCCCCCTTAAAGTCTAGCCTAGTCACAATTACTCTATGAATCTTTTATCGAAAGCATGTACCCAATAATTTAGCTTAACCCGTATTCCCGTCAAATCCCAAGGATCCCCTCGCATTACTTAGAAACCCTTGTTTATTTTGCTCTTTTTTTACCTTACTTGTGACAAAAACCCCCCATTGTTAATTGGCACTGTTGTGTCCCCCTTTAATTTACAATATTTTTAATCGTTAATGTCTTTAGCTACGACTAGTAAGAACTAAATTTTATTTTTCAATTAATTCTCAAAACTACTCTTTTGGGAAGGATCCCAACCCTTGGTTGGGTTACTAAACTATTGTACGATCGTAGACACTTGCATCGGAAGTTATGTCTTTATTATGCAAACATCACATGCCCTCTTTATCCTTTACTTTATACCTTGTTCTATTTGTGAAACAAAGGTCGAGACTTGTAATTATTTCAATTCCACATTTTATGTATTTAGTGGTTTGTACACATGACAATCAGATTTAGGGGTTTTTTTTTTAGAAAGAATAAGATTTCCACATTATCTTGTGTTGCTTTATATTTCCGCATTTGTTTCATTTCATTAAGTTGAGACTGACTTGTCTTGGTGGGAGTAGACATGTGCCATCACATCCTTTTTGGGTCGTGATATGAACTAAGGTTTAGGGTTGAGTAGTCTTCAAGAATCCTAATTTGAATTGAACACATCATTTAAAGTCCCACAAAATTTCAATGTCTACAAATACCCCTGCTTTAAGGCTTGTTATAATGCAGACATGATGACACTACAAGATAAGACTTGAAGTACTTATTTTTCAACTTTTGTAGTTTTGTGACTTCAGATTTGCAGATTTGATTTGTGAGAAGAGATGAAGGGAAACTTTGGTCCACTAGGCTTGCCAATTTGCTTGCCATTGCACCAACCTGTTCCCTTTGTTATGGAAAAGTCATCGGGGAAGAAATTTGGGCCAGAAAACTTCTTAGTGGTAACTTGGAAATTTCTAGCCTAGGCTAAAATTGGATGAAATCTGAGTCAGGTGAGATCTAAGGCAATCCGGTAATAGATGGGCGATTTAATTATGATTTTGATCACATGAGTGGATAGCCGAGATGTTAAGGAGCATGTATGACTTTACGGAATTGAATTCGGGTGAGTAAAACTCCTGAAACTGATCTTAGAGTGAAGGTGTAGTTTTAGAACGTCAAGGAATGAAGGTAGTTGCGAATCGGGCCTTGGAACTCAAATTCTGAGTTTCTGTCTTCGTGCAAGCCGCCGGGGATGGATTAATTCCGCCAATGCGGGGTTGCTGCGGTGGGATGGGGGCCGCTGTGGTGGGCCAGTCGCGACTTAAACCAGCGAAAAACCCCAAAAACATTATTTTCTGCAAAACCTCATTCTTAAGAGCTAAGGAACGATTTAGGGCAATTTCTCATCAAATTTCCATGAATTCTCGCACCAATGTTAAGTTAATTACTCCCCTAATCCGTATTTCGATTCTTAGAACTTAGAATCCCTTATTAATTATCATTGGGGGAGGGTTTTAACATGAAGTTGATAGTGTAAAAAGCCCTAGATGAGCATTAGGATCATGGGTTTTGCCTTGGGTTGATATTTTGATATAATCCGGGTAAATTAGGCCTTGTTTATCGATCCTTGCATCAATTAATTATTTTAGAGCAATAATAAGCTGCAATACTCCAGAAAGGGAAGACTCAAGTGTTGTAGGAGTATTCAGGCTTGGTTTTGAGGTAGGTGATGGTTTGACTTCCTGTTATATTATACATTCCTTTTAATTTCTCCATTGTATGCATGCATGTATGTGAATAGAAAAACATGAATCGAATCTAAGGAAATGATTAAGTACGAACAATTACCTGCTATAAACTTGTTATTTGATTGTGTGATTATGTGCACTGTCCATTATGGGTGTGATTGTGACTGTGCTTTTGCTGACTGGATAGGGTGTCACGTTCTGACACATATATTAGACCTATTGTCACGTTCTGACACATATATTAGACCAGGTGTCACATTCTGACATATATATATATATATATATAGGATCAGGTGTCACGTTCCGACACACTAATAGTTTGGGTGTGAGTTCCATGAGAGGCCCACTTGTGATTATTACATTCATATCTACCTGTCATTGATATTGGGAAATTGTATGTTGCTCCTAAAATGATAACTGAATTATGCATTTTGTATATGTGTGTTTACTGTGTTGTAATCACTTGCTTTTATTTGACTTATTTGAGTAGTCGCATGATCCTACCAGCACACCGTGGTTTCGAGGGCATCTTCAGGCGGCTACATATAGACCTCAGTTATGAGATCATTGATCGAGACTGGATTCGAGGGTAAGCCAGTTCTTTCTGGCTGCCATAGATCCATCATTAGTTTAGTCCATTCTTTTCCGACTCAGACTATATATTTAGACTTTTACTCATGTTTAGTTTTCGGGGTTGCATCCCCTTTTTCTTAGACTTGTTGATTAGTAGATTTTTGGTACAATGACTTTCAAGTCTAGGGGTTGAATTTCCGTGATGTTTAGGCTTGGTTATTTTGTTAAACCTTCTGAGTTTATGGGGAACTCACTACTTAATCTATTATTTAAAACTACTTCCATATCTTTAAATTGTTTAGTTTCTTTAAGTTTTTTGTTGGGTTGTAGTAGTTGTTCTCCCATTGGAGGGTTACTATGGGTGCCAATCACGGCAGTCTGGGTCGTGACAAAGTTGTGATCAGAGCCCATGTTCGTTGATCTGATTGTACCAAAATCAGTCTAGTAGAGTCTTGCAGAATGGTACAGAGATGTCTGTATTTCTCTTCGAGAGGCTACATGACTTTAAGAAAATCTCTCTATCTTCTTCTCCTTTTCGTGATATTACTTGATTCCAGTTGGTATATGGTGATCCAAATTGGTATCTAATCTCCTTCCCTCTTCTGTCCGCAGATGGTTGACACGCGATACAGCAGGTTCAGGCCCATAACTCCCATCAATGAACCAACAGAGGAGCCCGCAACAAGAGGTTGTGGCCGAGACAGGGGTAGAGGAAGATGAAGAGGATGGGGTAGAGGCCGAGAAAGGGTAACACTCGCCAGTGGTAGAGCCCCAGTTGAGAATGTTCCCAGGGCTGAGACCCCTCTTGCACACCAAGAACAGGTGGAAGAAAATGTGGAGATCGAAGACGAGGAGGATGTTGGACAAAAGGAGGACGAACGGGCTGAGACATACACCTTCTTCCCTTAGACCCAGTGATAGCTCAGTGGATCATGACTTTTCTAAAGGGATTGGTCGGCTCTAGAGTCCTTCCCATAGTGCAAGCGGCTCAACCTTCAGTTAACCACCCCGTTGCTGCTACTGTTTCCAAGGTGGATGGAGTATTAGGTACTGATGCTTTCTTCCTTTCCCTTAGCACAAGATGTTGACTAAATTTCTGAAGCTGAAGCCACCTGTATTCCATGGTTCTGAGAGTGAAGATGCCTATGTGTTAATTCTAGATTGCTATGAGAGTATTCACAAGTTATGCAATGTACACCAACATTTAGTATAGTTTGTGTCCTTTCAGCTTCAAGGTGAGGCTAAGCAATGGTGGAGGACCTATGTGGAATGTCGATCAACAGTCTTGCCCCCACTCACTTTGATGCAGTTCCATGATTTATTGCTGGAGAAGTATGTTCCCCGGACTTTGAGAGACCGCAGGAAGGATGAGTTCATGGCCTTGGAGCAGGGTGGTACGACTTTAGCTGCCAATGAGGCTGTGTTCCATGCCTTGTCCAGCTATGCTATACAGTTTGTGACTACAGATGAAGAAAGGATTCATCTATTCGTCAAGGAATTGAACCCCAAATTAAAGGTATTGTCTGTTCACATGACCTCTGCAAGTAAATTTTTTAATGAGGTAACAAACTTTATGAAGAAAGTGGAAGGAGTTCGACGTGATGGGCATGCGAAAGTTTTGGCTAAGAAGCCCAAGAACACATGTAACTTTCATGGTTCCTACTCCAGAGGTTAAGGTAGGCCGACACTTGTATCCTGGCCAATTCATATAGCCATACACTATTCTATAGGTTGTTACTCGGGAACTCCACAACAGAATCCTATATAGGATAGTGAGGGAGCCGCACCTGTATCTGGCAGCAGGCCGTGTATTTACCGCAATTGTTACAATTGTGGAGAACCTGGACATATGAGGAGAGATTTTCCCCATATGTACATGTCTAACCCTGTGCAACAGCAGACTAGAGCAGTGGTACCAGCGGCAGCGGTAGTAATGGCAAAGAACGTCCACAAGGTTGGCAAAGAGGAAATAAGCGAGGCCGTGGTGGCTGGGGAAATGGTAATGTAGGTAGGGGAGCAGTGCAGCCAGGCAAGGAGGTTGCCCGTCAAGATGATAGGGCTCAGTTTTATGCCTTTGTGGGCAAGACCGAGGCTGAGGCATCTGATGCAGTGATCACAGGTACTATTATTGTCTTTGGCCGTATGGCGACTATTTTGTTTGATCCAGGTTCTACTTATTCATATATGTCAGTTCAGTTTGCTTTGGGATTTGATGCAGTTTTTGATGTGCTTGATTTCTCCATCCATGTTTCTACCTCGGTTGGAGAGTCTTTCATAGTCACCCATGTCTATCGTGCTTGTTCTGTCCTATTTATGGGTTTTTAGACTTGGGCTGATTTGGTTATTCTTGATATGACTGACTTTGATATAATCTTAGGCATGACTTGGTTGTCCGCCAATTATGTTGTGCTTAATTGTAATGCTAAGTCTGTGACTCTAGAGATCCCGAGTAGGGAAAAGTTAGAGTGGGAAGGGGTCTACAATTCTAAGCCAGCTAAGGTCATACCTTTCGTTCAAGCTAGCAAACTGGTGGGGAAGGGGTGTTCAACATATTTGGCTGATATTCAGGATGCTGATGTTGAGTCTCCCTCAATTGACTTTATTCCTATAGTGTCTGAATTCGAGGAAGTGTTTCCTATCGATTTTCCGGGTACGCCTACAGATAGGGATATAGATTTCTGCATTGACTTGGAACCGGGCACTCTTCTCATCTCCATTCCTCCTTATCTTATGGCTCTGATAGAATTGAGAGAGCTGAATCCTCAAATCTAGGAACTTCTTGATAAATGTTTCATCTGCCCTAATGATTCATCGTAGGGTTCTACGGTCTTGTTTGTTAAGAAAAAAGATGGTAGTATGAGTATATGCATAGACTATTGACAGTTGAATAGGGTCACCATTCCAAATAAGTATCCATTGCTTTCGATAGATGCTCTCTTTGACCAGTTGTAGGGTGCATCCATTTTCTCTAAAATTGACCTAAGGTCTGGTTATCATCAGTTAAAGATTAGGCCTAAGGATGTACCCAAAATCGCATTCAGGACCCGCTATGGGCACTATGAGTTCTTAGTGATGTCGTTTGGGTTGACCAATGCGCCTGTAGCCTTAATGAGTTTGATGAGTGGTGTGTTCAAAAAATATTTGTATTTTTTTGTCGTCGCCTTCATTTATGACATTTTGGTTTATTCGAAGAGTGATAAAGAGCATGCTGACCATCTTCGTATTGTTTTGGGTATACTTGGAAAACAGAAGTTGTATGCAAAATTTTCCAAGTGTGAGTTCTGGTTGACTTCAGTTTCCTTTTTGGGGCATATGGTTTCAAAGGAAGGGGTAATGGTAGATCCCCCAAAGATCGAAGCAGTCAAGAACAAGGTCCGTCCTAGTTCTGTGACTAAAGTTAGGAGTTTTATGGGGTTCGCTAGCTACGATCGACGGTTTGTAAAAAAATTTCCTTCTATCGCCACACATTTGACAAGGTTGACCCAAAAGAAGGTGCCTTTCGGGTGGACTAACAAATGTGAAGAGAGCTTCCAAAAGCTCAAGAATCTTCTGACCACATCACCTATTCTGACACTGCCGGTGGAAGGTAAAGATTTCATTGTTTATTGTGATGCTTCGCATTCGTGCTTAGGTTCTGTGTTGATACAAGATATGAATGTCATAGCTTATGCACCGCGGCAGCTGAAGATGCATGAGATAAACTACCCGACGCATGACTTGGAGTTGGCAGTGGTAGTGTTTACCCTCAAGATCTGATGGCATTACCATTATTGTGTCAAGTGTGAGGTGTTTACTTATCATCGTAGTTTCCAACATGTATTCACTCAGAAGGACCTGAACCTGAGATAGCAAAGGTGGATGGAGTTACTCAAGGATTATGTTGTTACCATCCAGTATCAACCGAGTAAGGCTAATATGGTGGCAGACACATTAAGCCGGAAGATGGTGAGTATGGGTAGTCTAGCTTGATTGAGTGTGTCAAAGTGACCTTTGGCCAAGGAGATTCAAACCTTGGAGTCTAGGTTCCTGCAGTTGGGTATCTTAGGGAAAGCTGGGGTATTAGGCAACATTGAGGTCAGGCTCACATTCATTGAGGAGATCAAGGCTATGCAGTTTGAGGATGAGAGTTTGAATGAGGTCAAAAAGAAGACACTGTCTGGCAAGGCACAAGATGCGGCTCTTGATGCGGGCGTTGAGCTCAATTTTAAGGGGGGAATTTGTGTTCCCTAAGTGGATAATTTGATTCATAAAATGTTGATAGAATCTAATGGTTCGCGATATTCCATTAATCCGAGTGTGATCAAGATGTACCGAGATTTTAAAGGACTTTATTGGTAGCCTAGCATGAAGAAAGACATAGCTGTGGTTGTGGCTAAGTGCAAAAACTATCAGCATGTAAAGTATGAGCACCAAAGTCTTACAAGTTTGCTTCAACAAATGCTAATTCCTGAATGGAAGTGGGAAAGGATAGTTATCGATTTTGTGGTTGGTCTTCCTAAGACCTTGGGGATGTTTGACTCCATTTGGTGGTGGTTGACAGACTCACTAAGTCAACCGACTTCATTTAAGTCAGAGTAACTATAATGCTTAACAGTTGACTAAGGTTTATGTGAAAGAGATAGTGAGGCTGCATGAGCTGACCCTTTCCATCATCGTACGCAATTCACATCCAAGTTTTAGGGAAAATTGCATGAGGAGTTGTGAACTCAACTAACTTTTAGCACAGCCTTTCGTCAAAAAATGGATGGGCAGTTAGAGAGAACTATTCAAGTGTCAGAGGACATGTTGATGGCATGTATGATTGACTTTGAAGGGCATTGGGATAAGTTCCTACCTGTGTGTGATTTCTCCTATAATAACAGTTACCACTCCAGCATTGACATGGCACCGTTCAAGGCACTTTATGGGATGGGATGTAGATCACCCATAGGGTGGTTTGAGGCTAGAGATGTGAAACTGTAACGACTCGGAAAATGATAGGTTAAGCAAGAGCCTATGACTTTGTGTTGACTTTATAATGAGGTTCTATGAGAGTTTTTATGTAATTTCGTTTTAATTGTGTTACATCCGACAATTTAAAATGAATATGAAGTAGCTTGAAATTGGAAGTAGTCACTTTTGGAAAAAAATTCAGAACCTGGAAATTTGGTTAAGTGTGGGAAATCAGTGAGTTTTTGGCCAA
>JAJOOF010008249.1:0-35441 GCA_029582545.1 Solanum lignicaule | reverse complement strand
GTATACCAAGTTATCAACTTTTTGAATCAGATTCTATGATTCTAACTCTTATCTTTAAAGTTTATCAACTTATTACTTATAAAATTGTGTTAATAATTCATAAAATAATTGTCTCAATAAAAGGATGTTTTTCAATGTTGAATTGATAAAATCTTACTTAAAACTAATAATTAAAAAAAAAGTGTTTGAAAAATCATTTATATAAAAGATAGTAAGTAGTAATTTACATCTAGAAATTTAGAAAAATAAATAGATATAGATAAAATTTATATAGATTTTAGGCCTCTAATAAAAATTTCGCTTTAGGCCACAAATTATGTTGAGCCGCCCCTGTTCATCTCCATTTAGAAAAAAACATTGCAAATGAGATTTACAGCACTTCTAGAGTATACACCAATAGAGTAATTATCATACTATCTTGTATTTTAGAGCAATCAAATTTACATATTGCCTCCAAAATTTGTTTTATTAAAAGAGAGGTATCGAAATAGATAAATATATTTTCTGCACTCATATCTAGAGTTGTCTCATACTCAATAATTGATCAATGTGGTAAAGATAGAAAATTATTTGAAATAGTAACTTAAAAGAAAATGGCACATTGCCTTACTACTTGTAAATCTAGAACATTGAGGTGATCAAAAACATCGAAAATCAAGATGACTACCCTTCTTACTTCTTAAGGACTGATCAACTACTATAAAATGTCTTTGTATCCATCAAGGCGTACAATAAGTAATTCAAGCAAATGATGATGAACAAAATTAGAAGGTAAGAGTTCTTCACTATAGTATTACTCATCCTACCAAAAGACCATTCAAACACAGGACATGGAAGAAATCATTCTGCACAAAATGTTATGTTTGTACATATACCAAATAATGTAGACAATGTCATATTATCTTCAATTTCTAGAAAAGGAACAAAGTATTTGTGAATAATTTTCAATTAATTTTTCAATTTTTTTAGGTCCAGGTAGTTTTCTGAAATGCACACATGTGATCGCCAAATCATCGATTTGAGATAACCAATTTTGTTATTCATATTTATTACTCGCTAGTCTTTCCATTTCAAAATAAGTGAATTGTTAAAGTTTTTTTCTTAATTAAAAATAAGTGAATTATTCAAAACTTAAAAGAGTTATCGAAAAAATAATAATCCATTTTTGCCCTCATTTATATTTTCGTTTGAACCTCAACTCAATATATATATATATAAATTGTGAAAAAAATGAAATCGTAAGTGCAGTTGTTATTAAAAAAAAGGACAAATTACTTAACTACACTCCTTTACTTACCTTAATATCCATTTATCCGTACTTATTTCAAAATTTTCAAAAATCCCTTATTTACCTATGTATCCCACATGTATCCCGTGCACAACGCTATGTATCCAGCTATGTGGAATGTATCAAACGCTATGTATCCTGTGCACAACGCTATGTATCCCGCTATGTGAAATATATCAAACCTAATGTATCTCGTGCACAACGCTATGTATCCCGCAAACATCATTTTAAAGGGATTTTTGGTAACTAGAAAACTAGAAGGAATAGGATGTTATTTAGTACTTATAATATGTGGTTCCTATAATTTATACTTAAAAAAAACCAACAACCACCCAAACATAGAAGCACATAGAAGAACCATAAGATAGAGAAAGAGGAGCTTAAGCTCAAATAACTCATCCAGACTACCCTATAATGAGACAATGAAATGGAATTGGGAAGAATAACATTTAAGGAGAAGGATGGATGTGTATAGCCACTTACAATCCAACGATATTTGTTGCTCGACAAAAGTCATTAAACCTACAAAAAAAAAATCGAGTATAGCAAATGGGATCAATATTTTCAATAGTCAAGAGAACACGGTTCGGTGCCACAGTTATAGTATACAATAGAATGTAGTTAACAAATTGTAAAATGAAATGGAAATTTGATGATCATTCGTTGTTCAAACATATAATCTTACAGCAATCAACAAAGCGGAAAAAATTGATATCCTAATAAATGAAATATCATGACATCGATACAAAAGATAAAAGCTGCCACAAATTCCTATAACTTCTCTGAGGAAGTAAAATTCAACTCTTAATATCTCTATCTGAGTCGTCCATAGGTCTATGAAGTAGCTTCATTGAGTGTGCATTGCCTCAACAATTCACTAATTTTGAAATGGAGGGAGTATATTTGACAGAAACAATCAATCGATCTTGTTATTCACGTTAGAGAAGTGATAATCGATTTCATGAATTTCCAATATTCAAATTTGGACCTAAATATAATAGTTGCAAATGATATGTAATTGCATGATCAAATCACTGAGCTTCTAATAATATTCATTCGACTTAGCAAATGATAAATATTTATGCGCTAAACTATCCAAAATAAGAATAAAATCAAGAGTCGCCTACCAAAATCCCATCACATTAAAATGGATAAAACAAAGAGATGATGAAACAGAAAAAGAAAGAAGAAGAAAATAACACACAGTGGGTAAAATAAAGGAAGTATAAGAGTGAAGAGAAAGTCAAATCACAGCTACAACAAACCCCCCAAATCTAGATACTGAATAAAAGCTAACTGATTGACCAAGAAAAAGCTAAAACAGAGCAATAATCGAATAAGGCTCAAATTTGAAATTCAAAAAGAGATTATTGCCTGAATTGTATTTGCTCTTTCTCAATTTTCCATAATTAAAGAGGCAAATTAAAGAAACACCAAAAATTTTAAAGAAGACAAAAATTATTTTGATGGTTCTTTTTCTACTGTTTCAACAAAAGTAATTAAGGAACAAGCCTTGATTGTATGCTTTGTTAGATTAACAAATGGGAAGACAGTTGTACTAAATAACAACACGTGGCTTTATTAAATCCCATCCTCAACCAATTTATCCTTGAAATTACAAAAATCTTTGTATGCTTTGTTGGAGTTGTATCGTACAATTTGTGTAGCTGCGTTCGTCCCTCCCAACTGTCACTTATTAATAAGAGTAATTTTTGTAGCTGTGTTCGTCCCTCCCAACTGTCACTTATTAATAAGAGTAATATATATTTGAATCTAGTATGAGGAGAAAATGAAAATAGCATAGTTAAAAGAAGAAAAAAATTCATCTCAAATCGTAGACATGACAACTGAATTTGCCAAACAAATAATAATTCAGGCCTGTTAGAATGCAAGCCTCCATTATCAGTCAATGGACCAGGTCCCTTGACACAACAAGAACAGTAATAATATGCGTAAGCAGTAAAGTAAACAACACAAACAGTTTACATGGAAATCCCCTTGCTCGAGGGCGGTGAAAACCATGACCTGTACTCACAGGATTTCAACCCAACTCTATTTAAATCTAAAAGGAGCGATGTTTCAGATTACAAACTCTTGCAACCTAGGAATTTAATTGTAAATCCCTTCCCCCTCAATGTAGCAACTCTACTACAAAGAAAGAACTAAGCAATAACTATATTGCCCACTAAACCACCTAACTCTAGATGATTTAGACTTCAACTCTTACTAAGCAACAACTTTGTTGCCCACTAAACCAATTAACTCTAATTGATTTAGATTTTTTCACTGGCCATAGCTAACTCTAGCAACGACCCCAAGAGATACAAACTAAGAACAATCACTGATCCACTTCCTTTATAACTCAGGAAGAGATCTACAAAGTGAAACACCGAAATATAAACCTAAAAAAACTAGGAACAAAGATAACTCTATCAGGTCCCTTGTAGTTCTTCTAGTGAGTGGCCTTTTGATAACGTCAAGGACAACATAGATCACGTGAAAGCTTTAGAGGAGCTTGATGGACACCAAATAAAGACATATAATGTGTTAAGGGTCTATCAAAATGAAGAGAATGAAGAAAGTGGCCATATGTGCAAATGGTCATCTTATAAATTCAAGAACTCGCAAAAGAAGACAACCAAACAAGGCCCTTACCTCATTAAGGGTAAAATTGTCAAAGAAGTGTCTTCTTTATTTCCTTAGTATAAATATTAGTCTTTTTTTCATTTTGTTAGACTTAGAGTATGTTGAATGTTGAAATTGAATGCTCTTAATTTAGTGTTAGTTTAATTACCTTAAGGAATTAGTGAGTAATTAGTGGTTAACACTTGGAATTGATAGTTAACTTCTTTAGCTTAATCGATCATCGAGTTACCTCTTTGTGGATTCAATTTGGTTTTCTCATTTTAGTTTGAGTTTGGGTTATTGTTGTTTGATCGGATTCAATTGAGAGGTGAAGGTATAAAGTCCTTTGTTGCTCATAAATTCGATTAGATTTCGATAATTCCACATATATTTTCTTATTTCTTTCAATTGCTTCTTCCATCCTTATCATTTGGTATCAGAGCGTAGGTTTATATTTGTTCCTACAAATCTAGTCTTGGTTTGCAAAAAAATAAAAAAATCCAAAAATCGTGCAATTTTTTTTGTTTTGTTTTGATTTCTTATTTTTGACACTAGATCCTTGTTCCCTAGTGTTTTTTGAGACTAAGTTTCAAATTTCGTATAATTTGGAATTGTAGAAATGAATTTACCGTTGAAGGATTTCAATGTTTTCAAACATTTCAAATTTTGAAAGTGGTATTTTGATTGAGGAGAAATTGGAGGTTAAAAAATATTGGGCTTTGTTCTCTAAGTTGAAGGGAAAAAAATCTTAAATTTTGAGCCACTTCCGAGTTGATTTGAATAATTAAAATCTAGTCCTATGTGTTCTTGGTGTCTTCAAGTTGTTCTTGAAGAAGAAGAAAGAAGAAAGTACATTTGATCCAATATTGTTAAGTCAAATTTTGTCAAAGTGTTTATTGATCCATTTGTGGAGATTTGAAAAAAAAAAAACAAGAAATCAAAATTCAAAAAAATAATAATTTAAAATTCCATGCAGACAGCCATTTCAACAGTCAACTGCCAACGCAGCAGCCACACACCAGCCACGTCAGCACCATCTTAGCTGACTGCCACACAGAGAAGTACCACTCTCTGCTGCGCGCGTGAGGTACAACTTCAGAGAGCAGGGATTTGGTTTCAGCCTTCAAATTTGCCAAGTATGGGAGTTTTTTTGCCCTAAATTTTTTTCTATATTTCCAAATTCACTTCTTCTTCTAAACTCATTTTTCTTCTATTTCTCAACTATTTAACAATTAATTAACATCTTTAATTACTTGTTAACTAGTTTTTAATCATCAAATCATTTATTTGATCCTTTAAATTAAGTAACAACAAGTAATTCTTCTACTTTTGTTACTTAGTTTGTTTTGAGTTCGAATCTTTTTGTGCTTCTTTCTTCTACTCTTCTCATCTTAATTCGTTGATAAAATGATAAGGATGGAAGAAGCAATTGAAAGAAATAAGAAAACATATGTGGAATTATCGAAATCTAATCGAATTTATGAGCAACGAAGGACTTTATACCTTCACCTCTCAATTGAATCCGATCAAACAACAATAACCCAAACTCAAATGAAAACAAGAAAACCAAATTGAATCCACAAAGAGGTAACTCGATGATCGATTAAGCTAGAAGAAGTTAACTATCAATTCCAAGAGTTAACTACTAATTCCTTCAGGGAATTAAACTAACACTAAATTAGCAACTACAATTTGAGAGCATTCAATTTCAACATTCAAGATACTCTAAGTCTTACAAAATGAAAAAAGACTAATATTTATACTAGGATTCCCACCAGATTTCAAAAGTAAGAAAAAACTGACAGGTGATGGTTCTAGACCTTATGCTCATAATGTTGTTGTAGGGGATGAGGTTGATGCTGAACCACAAATAAGAGAAGGATCACATATATACTTTCCAGGAGGATACTTCACTAGGGAGCAAATGTTGAAGACGATTGCTCCCAAACCAACAGGAACTTGTAAGGCAAATGCTGCAGCAGGTATGCCCAAATTGAATACAAATGTTGAGTGGATTGTTGATTCTGGTGCTTCACGTCATATTACTTGTTGTGACACATATTTGAAAGATTCTAGTCCTATGATACAGTCAGAAAATAATAGAGAACAGGTGCCAACAGGAAGCAAAATACAGATAGAACATATTGGAGACTCAGTCATCTTAGGAGATCACACATTGAAGAATATGTTACACGTGCCAGATTTTAAGTTTAATTTGCTATCAGTCTCAAAGATCACTAAGGACTTACACTGTGTAGTTGTCACGACCCAGGGGTACCCCCTAGACGTAACACGATGTACTTGATCCCGAAGGGGTCGCATACAAGCCCTTAGCATATCATAAACATAAAAGTCATAGAATGATGCGGAATTAAAATTTTTCTTTACAATCGAAGTCTTTCATAAAAGACAATGGGAGTCTAGACATTTGTCTCATTTAGCCATCTAATACAATCGAATAACTAATAGGGACACAACCCTTACAATAGTTCTCAAATGACATACTAAAAGAAACTATTAAGTAAAGATACTCGTCCTCGAATCTTGAGGACTCACCAACTAGCAAGGAGAATGACATATTCCAAGCTTGAACCAATAGGAGATCACCTTCAAGTACCAAACCCTACACTTAGAAAATGTAGAAATATGGGTTAGCACAAAAATGTACTAAGTATGGAAGTCATGCATAAAACCTTTAAAACATGAACGAACATTTTAGTTGAAATCATGCTATATGCCAATTTGAACATCATCTTTGAAATAGTTGGAGAATGTACTCATAACACAACTCACATATAGTTCATCATAGCATAAAGGATAACAACATAAGCATAAGCATAGTCTCCAATAATAGACATAATGCAAACATTAACCATCATAAGACATAATATACACACATAGTCAAATACCAAAAATCATCTCATCACCATAGAACCATCACATAAGTAACTCTAAGTTATACTTGTGCCATTTACGAATGGCATCCCATAATACTACTCATACTAAGTATCCCTTTAAGTCACCATGCTCAAGATCATCATACCTTGGTCTCATTCATAGTCAATACTCATAGACAAGGAAGCATTCATGTTTAATAACTTATAGTAAGGAAAGCCACTCATAGCAACAATCCATATAAAGTATGCATAAATTCATAAATCATCATAAGTGAGAGACTTACACCATGGCCACTCTCGAGGTCTACTTGTGCCATGTATGAATGAAGCCTCATACTCCCACTCACACTAAGTAGAACCTCTTGAGGAACCATAGTACATAACTCATGTTCGTATTCATAATTCATGTTCTTGTTCATTAGTGGGAATATAGCCTTAACCGACATAGACCATGTGAGCTACATGGAATCCGGTGTTGTGTAACCCCACACCGAAAGAAGGTCCTACTTGCCTAAGGTAGAACTAAATGTATTAGCTTTTAGGTGGATCCACTAGCTAAAGACCTATGTGGTCACATAGTTATGGGATATGAAAATTGCTTTTAGAAACCCGACCTATTGTATTGGCGGAGGGGCTTCCATCTCATGAGAATAATTTAGAGATCCCGACTTCTTGTATTGATGGGAGGGCCTCTACCTCACTTTCCATATCCACTCAGTGCTAAGCATTATTTCCCAAAATTTACTTGTTTAGTCTTGAATTGTATTTACATGTTTGAAGGAGTATTTTACCCTTCGTTCAACCCAACACATAAAATAGCTCATAGATTCAAGTAGGTGAGAATGGACTTTCAACCTTAGAATCATCATTAATATGTGAGGAAAATTTTCACATTATGATCATGTGTTTGCATGAGAATGGACTTTCAATCAACACAATAGGATCATCATGGTCATGTACAGTTTATGCATAGTAATGTGTAAAGGTGCACAAGAGAACTAGACTTTCAATTTACACCATAAATACATCAAGTTCATGTTCATGTTCATGCATGGAGTGTGTGTGTGTAATTGACCTTGCAATGACACTACTGCAACATTATCATCATAGACACTTCCCTCTCAAAGTGTTCATAAGCATGTACATGATATCACAATCATGCATAATTCACATATATTGCATTCAAGGATCTTAGACCATATAAATCAACATATCTAACATTCATTAGAGTAAACATAGATATAATCATAATTCAAGTAGTTCATTCATTGCATGCACAAACTCATATACTCATATTATAGGTCATGTGGGAGAAGTCCTTCCACAATAATACCATTTACAATTCATCATGCATAATAACTTCCATCTTAAAAGCCTCATCATTCATAGCTCACTCATCTTAGCTATTACCATTAATGCCCTAGAAGTCATTTTCATATTACAAGCTTTACTCTCAGACATCACCTCACATGGTCATCATGTAAACCTAATTCTCAAGGTACACTAACCACATGCTTCATTCTTGATCAATTAAGGTCATTTAGTATCATATAAAGTCAATCCCAATACTACTCAACCATGACCCATCATATAAGCCCTAATAAAGTTCATTCATGTCTACAAGATTTACTTATAAGCAATTCATATCTAGGTCATCTAATCTAAGGCAAACAATCTTAGAAGATCACATCTAGCCCCTCAATTTGCCTCATTCATGACACAACATTAGGCTATATCAATTTTACCCTAGAATCTTAGGTTAATCAAGAATATATGTATATTCATACAAAAATCATGAAATTACATTATAATCAACCCACATTCACTCAATTGGAACAATTACCACATTAATAACTCTATCACATTCTACTAGTATCAACCAATACTCATACTTGAGATCCAATTTGGGAAAAGGAAAATCCATGGATTCTTGGGTAATTCATCATTAAAACAGTAATAATTCATCAATCTAATCATAATATAAATCAATTAAGTCTTTGAAATCGTTTTTGAAAAGGAATCCATGGCTTAGAGTGAAAACCCACTTTTGGGAATTTGAGAGCTTTGTAAACTAATTTTGGAAGGGCTCTATGGGTGAAGACTACCCATAGATGAAAAGCCACCATACCTTAATGGAGTTTTCCTCTAAATTTGAGAAGAAAGACCTTGGTTAGGCAAGCCCTAGCCTCCACTTCTTCTTCTTCAATGGAGGTTTCCTAGACAAAGAAATATTTGAGAGGAGAAAAACTTTTTGATTTGATTTGGGTCTTGGGGGTTAATGAAGTAAAAAGGGTGGTTTATGACTTAAAATAGTTTATATATGTGAAATAAAACAATTAAAATCGGCCCTATTAATTAATTAATTAAAAAGGAAATTACTAAAATGACCCTCCCTTGGCAGCCTAATCTTAGGCACCACGAGTGGACCTCACGAGTCGTGGTCAAGACCACGAGTCGTGGTCAAGACCACGAGTCGTGGTCCTTGGGCAGTGGCTATGGCTTGGGGTCTTGGCCTGTAAAGTTGAAGGCATGACCACGAGACCTCCCACGATCCGTGGTCAAGACCACTAGTCGTGGTGAAGGTCGTGGTCTTGAGGCAGCATCTAGGCTTCAAAGCCTTGCCTCCCACACTCCAAAGAGGTCTTCATGATCCCCTATACGGTCCATCAAGGGCACCACAACCCGTAGTGCTGCCCGTGGTCCCTTGACCAGTAGCTCCTCTAACTTGTCATGCCTCCCATGAGGCTAAGGCAACGCTACGAGCCTTCTCATTACCCGTGGTCATGACCACGAGCCGTGAAGTGGCTTGTGAGGGGAAGCTTTGGCTTGGCACTTTTGGGAGTGCACTGCCTCACTAACCACGGGTGGCACCACGACTCGTGGTGGCCACCACGGGTCGTGATGACCCTCGCGGTCATGGTAGACAGTGGCTAGGCTAGTTTTAGGCAGCCTTGGCCCCCTAGCCATGGCCTTCACCTAAAACCCTTGGCCCTTTCCCTTAACCTTTGACGTTAACCCCCACGTTTAGGCTCTAGTTAACCCTACTAATTTCTGAGGTGTTATATTACCCCCTAGATGCAACACGACATACTTGACCCCCAAGGGGTCTCATACAAGCCCTTAGCATACATAAACATAGGAAATAGAAATGATGTGGAATTTAAAATTTTACAATCGAAGACTTTTTATTAAAATTAAAAGCGAAGTCTAGACTTTGTCTTATTAACCATCTACTACAACAAATATCAATAGGTTCACAACCCTTATACATTCAAAAGTCTCAAAAGTAGTCTATAAGAAAAGCAACTAGAAGTGAATGACATCCTATCCTCGAACCATGAGGACTCACCACAAGTCTTGGAAATAAGCAATCCAAGCCTTTGTTAAGAAAGGAAGTACACTTCACCTAGCCGGAACCTACACTTTTCAAAAATGTAGAAGAAATAGGGGTTAGCACAAATATGTACTAAGTATGGAAGCATACATAAAAATCCTTGAAATATGATAAAAAGGACATTTTGGTTGAAAAGTATGCATTTACCAAGTTTGAGAATCACCATGCACTTTTAATGTAAAACACAAGTCATAAGCACATTTATCATGTATGAACATTATAACATAATAGAACCATCTTTTTAGGAACCTTAAGTTGCACTTGTGCAATGTATGATTGGCATCCCTTAATAACAACCACACTAAGTACTCCTTTGAGGCCACCCTAGTCATACATAGCATACATAGACCTCATCATAGTCAATACTCATAGACAAGGAATTAGTCATGTACATTAACTTGAACATAAGGAAAGTCATCCATAGCAACAATCCATTCAACATACATGCATACATTCATATCTTATCATAGCATAAGAAACCATCCCATAATCCCTTTCAAAGTCTACTTGTGCAATGTAAAAGTGAAGTCCCATACCCCCACTCCTACTAAGTAAAGCTCATCAAGAAGTCATAAGTATAGTTCGTGTCATATTCATTATCTTGTCATGTAAGGAAAATTAGCCATAACCGACATAGACCATGTGAGCTACATGGAATCCGGTGTCGTGTAACCCCACACTGAAAGAAGGTGTCCTACTTGCCTAAGGTAGAACTAAATGTATTAGCTTTTAGGTGGATCCATTAGCTAAAGACCTATGTGGGCACATAGTTATGGGATAGGGAGATTGCTTCTAGAAACCCGACCTATTGTATTGGCGGAGTAGCTTCCATCTCATGAGTATAATTTAGATGACCCGGCCTATTGTATTGACGGGAAGGTCTCTACCTCATTTTCCATATCCACTCGGTGCTAAGAATTATTTCCCATATTATACATAATTAGTCTTGAATTGCATTTACATGTGTGAAGGAATATCTTGCCCTTCATTAAATACAACTCATAAAATAGCTCATAGATTCAATTAGGTGAGAATGGACTTTTAACCTTAGAATCATCATTTAACATGTGAGTAAACCTTTCACATCATGTTCATAGTGTTTCATGAGAATAACTTTTCAATCAACACAACACATTATCATCATCCTAGACAATTCATACATAGTCATGTGTAAGGGTAAGGGGAGAATGATCTTTCAACAATACCACAATTTACACAATAGTTATAGGATCTTCACTTTCTAAGTGAATCATAAGTTTTTACACAACCTTATCAACATGTACAAACCTTCATAATTTACCCTTCAAGGGTCATGAATCATGTCTCACAATCACACTTATAAATACTGCATTAGGCATGGATAAAACAAGATTCAATAACTAAAATACCATAGACATAATTCATAGTATTCATCTTGCATCAATACACCCATCACAATTCATGAAATTGGGTCATGGGGAAATTCATGGGTTCATGGGGGACTTTACTATAAAAATCACCATTAAACAAAAATTCAATCATAATATAAGAAAACTAACCAATTGAAATCATTTTTAGGAAGAACCCATGACTAGATTGAAAACCCTAGGTTTTGAAGAATCTACTAACTTGAAATTGAAAGTTTAAGGGCTTCATGTAAGAAAGTTTTCCATGAATCAAGACTCCCATAACTTGATTGGAGATTTCCTCACGAATTGGAGTTGAGAAGGTGGGTTCTTGAGCCCTAGTCTTCAAGTTCTTGTTCTTCTTCAATGGAGGATTTCTAGTGAGAGAAATATTGTGATGAAGAGGATTTTGGGAATTATTTGGGTCTTGTGTATTAATGACTTATTTTGGGTGAATTTGGACTTAAAATGACTTATATAGTACCCCTAAAAATACCCAAAATGACCTCACTTTAGTTGGACTAAAATAGGAAATTACTTTACTGACCCTCACTAAGTCACCATGCCCAAGCACCATGAGGGACTTTCACGAGTCCTGGTGAGGACCACGATCCGTGGTCTCCCTCGTGAAGGTGGGGCAGTAGCTAGGAGTTGGTGCATGAGGGATTACTTGCCCAAGGCATCTTCATGAGCCCCATTCATGAGCCGAGGTGGTGACCACGACCCGTGGTCCCACTCGTGAAGGGTGAGGCAATAGCTAGGCTACTTGTGCCACAAGCCCTCCTTGACCAAGGCATCTTCATGAAGGGCTCCACGAGCCGTGGTCCCTTCCGTGAAGTTGGAGGTAGTGGCTAGGAAAATGGGCGGCCACTTTAGCAAGGCCACGAGCTGCCTTCACGAGCCGTGGTGTGGACCACGACCCGTGGTCCCACTTGTGAAGTTGGGGAAGTAGTTGTAAGCTAGGGGCAAGCCTTGGCCTTTGGCTTTGGCTGAGCCCCTTTGCTTTGCCCCTTTGGCCTTGACTCTTATGGCCCTCATTCTTGACGTTCACCCTCACGTTTAGGCTCTAGTTTACCCTATCATTTTTCGGAGTGTTACATTATCTCCCCCTGGGGAACATTCATCCTCGAATGACGACTTAGACACCTTATGGAATTAAAAACTCAAGACTAGCAACCCATCATGCATGCAACACAAAAAAAATGCACAATTCATATGAGGAAACATCAACTCCATTCACAAGATATAGACAATGCAACACAAGGAAGTAGGAGCTACCTCCACAACCTATTATGCACAAATCTCATCATTTCACATAATCATAAGAGGAACTACCTTCTCCAAATCAAAGCAAGCTCAACACAACAATATAGAGCCAATATGCCATTTCATCAAAACATAACTAAGCATGTTGATCATAATCATCTCATGAAGTCAAATATGCAATCATCATACTAAAATTCCAATTTCCAAATGAGTCTACTTTAGAGTGGAAGGGGGGGGGGGGATTCTATCCCTAGAGGTCAATTTGTTTCTTGTCTCAAAGCTAGGAAAATGATCTCCAAGGGGTGTATTTACCATATTGTTAGGGTTATGGATGTTGAGTCCGAAACCCCTTCCTTAGAGTCGGTCCCCGTGCTGAGTGAGTTTTTGGAAGTCTTTCCCAATGACTTGCCCGACATTCCTCCCAAATGGGAAATAGACTTTGGCATTCATCCCATGGTGTGAGAAGTGTACATAATATCACAATCATGCATAATTCACATATATTGCATTTCAAGGATCATAGACTATATAAATCAACACATCTAACATTCATTATAGTAGACATGGATATAATCGTAATTCAAGTAGTTCATTCATTGCATACACAAACTCATGTACTCATATTATAGGTCATGTGGGTAAAGTACTTCCACAATAATACCATTTACAATTCAACATGCATAATAACTTCCATCTTAAAAGCCTCATCATTCATAGCTCACTCAAATTAGCTATTACCCTTAAGGCCCTAAAAGTAATTTTCATATTACAAGATTTACTCTCAAGCATCACCTCACATGGTCATCATGTAAACCTAATTCACAAGGTACACTAACCACATGCTTCATTCTTGATCAATTAAGGTCATTTAGTATCATATAAAGTCAATCCCAATACTACTCAACTATGACCCATCATATAAGCCCTAATAAAGTTCATTCATGTCTACAAACTTTACTTATAATAAATTCATATCTAGGTCATCTAATCTAAGGCAATTCATAAAGAAATTCAACAATCTTAGAAGATCACATCTTGCCCCACAATTTGCCTCATTCATGGCACAACATTAGGCTATATCAATTTTACCCTAGAATCTTAGGTTAATAAAGAATACATGTATATTCATACAAAAATCATGAAATTACATTATAATCAACCCACATTCACTCAATTGGAACAATTACCACATTAATAACTATCACATTCTACTAGTATCAACCAATACTCATACTTGAGATCCAATTTGGGAAAAGGAAAATCCATGGATTCTTGGGTAATTCATCATTAAAACAGTAGTAATTCATCAATCTAATCATAATATAAATCAATTAAGTCTTTGAAATCGTTTCTGAAAAGGAATCCATGGCTTAGAGTGAAAACCCACTTTTGGGAATTTGAGAGCTTTGAAAACTAATTTTGGAAGGGCTCTATGGGTGAAGACTACCCATAGATGAAAAACCACAATACCTTAATGGAGTTTCCCTCTAAATTTGAGAAGAAAAACCTTGGTTCTTCAAGCCCTAGCCTCCACTTCTTCTTCTTCTTCAATGGAGGTTTCCTAGAGAGAGAAATATTTGAGAGGAGAAGAACTTTTGATTTGATTTGGTTCTTGGGGGTTAATGAAGTAAAACGGGTGGTTTATGACTTAAAATAGTTTATATATGTGAAATAAAACAATTAAAATCGACCCCATTAATTAATTATTTAAAAAGGAAATTACCAAAACGACCCTCCCTTGGCTGCCTACTCCCAGGCACCACGAGAGGACCTCACGAGTCATGGTCAAGACTGCGAGTCATGGTCAAGACCGCGAGTCGTGGTCAAGACCGCGAGTCATGGTCAAGATAGCGAGTCGTAGTCAAGACCACGAATCACGGTCCTGCCCGTGGTCCTTGGGCAGTGGCTATGGCTTGGGGGTGTTGGCCTCTAAAGTTGAAGGCATGACCACGAGACCTCCCACAATCCGTGGTCAAGATCACGAGTCGTGGTAAAGGTCATGGTCTTGAGGCAGAATCTAGGCTTCAAAGCCTTGCCTCCCACATGCTAAAGGGGTCTTCACGAGCACTTATAAGATCCGTCAAGGGTACCACGACCCGTAGTGGTTCCTGTGGTCCCTTGACCAGTAGCTCCTCTAACTTGTCATGCCTCCCGTGAGGCTAAGGCAACCCACGAGCCTTCCTATGGCCCGTGGTCATGACCACGAGCCGTGAAGTGGCTCGTGAAGGGAAGCCGTGGCTTGGCACTTTTGGGAGTGAACTGCCTCACCAACCACAGGTGGCACTACGACTCGTGGTGGCCACCACGGGTCGTGAAGACCCTCGTGGTCATGGTAGGCAGTGGCTAGGCTAGTTTTAGGCAGCCTTGGCCCCCTAGCCATGACCTTCACCCAAAACCCTTGGCCCTTGCCCTTAACCCTTGACGTTAACCCCCGCGTTTAGGCTCTAGTTAACCCTACTATTTTCCGAGGTGTTACATTATCTCCCCCTTGGGCACATTCTTCCTCGAATGACACATTAGACACCTTACGAAATTATAGACACAAGACTAGCAACCCATCAAGCATGACTCATCAATATAATGCACAAATCATAGGAAGAAACATCAACTTCATTTCAATATACTCAATGCAACACAAGAAAGTAGGAACTACATCTACAAACCAATTATGCATGAAATTTTCATAACTAGTCATGTTGAAGGAGGAACTACCATCTCCTAGTCATAACATGCTCAACATACTCTCATGGATCTCATATGCAATTTACTCGCAAAAAGCATTTTATTCAAGGAGGAATTTGTCAACTCCTAACTAAAGCATGCTCATATATTATTCTCATGATGTACAATAGGCACTCATACTCAATGCATTGCAACATGAGGAAAAATAATTCACACAAACTCATTTTCTTTCAAGACACAAGTTTTCATGAATATGCATTATAGAAGGAAATCATGGCAACACCAAACACACAATAACCTTGTTAGTTAGGCACACCATCTCCCCCTTGGAAGTAAGACTATACGAACTCTTCCAAACATCATCTATCACATAGTCATTGGACGAACTATCTTCTCCAACTAAAATCAAGCTCAACACAATATTATGGAGCCAATATGCCATTTCATCAAAAACATACAAATCATGTTTATCAACTTATCTCATGAAGTCAAATATGTCATCATCATACTAAAATGCACAACATCATGAGGAACATATATCATGACAACTCATTTTATTATTAAACATGAATTCTCTCAAGAACATGCAAAACATAAGGAGATCATGGAAACACATAAATCACACATGACTCCAAATTGAAACAAGTCACAAGGAACTCTTTGTCTCAAGCTAGAATAGGAGTAGAAGAAAGAGATGAGGATATCGGGACTCTCAAAATCTTGATATCTAATCATATTATCTCTCCCTTGGGAGTAAGGCCCCTACTAAAACCTCAATTACCACTCCTTTCAACCAATCCTCAAAGACATAGCCAAAACTCATAGTAACCTTACCGGGTTCTAAAACCACTAGAGGTCTAACAACAATGCATCTCAACCTTACTAACTCCACTCAAGATTTCACATGAGCCTACAAAACTGGGACTAAACTTCCCAAACTCAATGTATTTCTCAAGGTGGGAATTCCAAACCAATCTAAATCATGGACATCAAGGACACTCAATGACCTTACTATCTAAGCACATCATCTCTTTCAACTCTAAGGTCAGCCCAAGTTATCATTAATCCCTCACATCCACCACACAAGGTGATTCTAGACCATGATGAATTACACTTCTACCTTTTTTAGAAGAGTCTATATATACATGCATTTCTCAAACCCCCCTTTCATCAAACCTTCCAACCTACCCAAAACTCAAAATGGTCAAGTAGGGTTCTACCATCATTATCATAAAACAACAATGAAGCTCATTCATACTTAGGGCAACATCAAGATCTAGCATATCAAGTCACAAAGGATAAGTAATACAGGGATCTAATAAAGCATAAAACACATACCGGAACCATTAAGAGGTACTTGTTTACCCTCTCTTCCTCTAGCCTTAAGCACCAAACAATCTCTCATTTTGTGACCTTCATCACCAGAACCATAACAACCCTTCATGCTGGCTAGACACTTACCATCATGCCTTTTTCCACACCTAGCACAAGTAAGGAATATGATTCTACCATCCTTGTCTTGGGACTTAGGGCTAGATGCCTTCTTTTTGTTAATCCTTGGGGGAACCTTAGAAGAGCTTTGTCCATGAAACCTTTGTCTCTTCCTTTGATAGCTTTGTTCATTCACCCTTTCTTGAGTGAAATTATCATCATCAAGCCTATGCCTCTTTGTTCCTCTAGACCTTTCTTCAAGTTTCTCCCTTTCAAACCGTTGAGCATGAATCACAAGAAAATAAATATTCATATCATTCTTAAGCATAACCATACTACATTCTTTTGTTATCAAGTCGGATACACCCGACACAAACTTATTCATCTTCATCCTAAGGTCGGCCACTATGGATGGAGCATATCTTGACAACCTAGTGAACACCCGAGCATACTCCTCAACACCCATCCTACCTTGGCGAAGGTTAATAAACTCAAGTATATTGGACTCTCTCATCTCTAAAGGACAAAACCTATCAAGGAACCCATTCTTAAATCTTTCCCATTCCATGGGACCCGCTTCTACCGACCTCGCTCCTTTCCATTGACTAAACCACATTTGAGCAACATCCTTTAATTGGTAAGCGGCCAATTCCGCCTTCTTTACCGGAGTCAGTCCCACAAAGTTCAATACCATAGATACCTTATCTATAAACTATATAGGATCTTCCTCCATCTTTGACCCATAGAATTTCGGACTTCTATCCTGACTTGAGTCAACAATTGAAAACCATACCTAATTTTTCATTAGACATTAACTTGAGGAGCTTGAGGAGGAGCTCATTGATCAACGTAGTCTCCTTCAGATCCACCAGTGAAAGCTCCTTGGGAAGTCATATCATGTAGACCACCGGATAAGGATTAGAAGAAAGACCCTATAAAGTTAAACTCTATCGCACAACTTAAGAGTAATGAAGAAGTGGAATTTCCTATCGTCTTGTAGCCTCTCATTCATAAATGTGGTGCGCTTTACACTATGAACAAGACTCTACTAAACATGGCTTATGAGACATTAACCTAAAATCATCCCAAAATTTTATGCTTTGATACCAAGTTTGTCACGACCCAGGGGTACCACCTAGACGTAACACGGCGTATTCGCATACATTCCCTTAGCATATCATAAACATAAAAGTCATAAAATGATGCGGAATTAAATTTTTTGTTTACAGTCGAAGTCTTTCATAAAATAGAATGAAGTCTAGACATTTGTCTCATATAGCCATCTAATACAATCGAATAACGAATAGGGACACATCCCTTAAAATAGTTCTCAAATGACATACTAAAAGAAACTACTAAGTAAATATACTCATCCTCGAATCTTAAGGACTCACAAACTAGCAAGGAGCATGACCTATTCCAAGCTTGAACCAATAGGAGATCACCTTCAAGTACCAAACCCTACACTTATAGAAAATATAGAAATATCGGTTAGAACAAAAATGTACTATGTAACACCCCTAAATATTAATCAAGAGTCGCATGTCGATTTACCATTGCTTAATTATTACAATATGTTTTACTTTCATTTTGGGAACTTGAAATGTTGTGATAATTGCTAACTTGCTTAACATAAATTATGATCGTAATTTAAGGTATTGTATTGGGGTAATTTCATAATATTCTAATTAGAATTATGTATAACTTTAAAAGGAGGTGAGGGATATACATATGGGTGTATATGTATGCATTTTAGGTAGCACACAAATTTTTGGGCAGTACCTTTGAAGGACAACTGCCCAAGTGATAAACATCACTTGTTTGACTATATATTTTCATACCTCCTTTAGTAAATTCGTTTTCCTCAAGTCTTAGAACCTTAGAAACATATATAAACAGATTGTTCTTCAAAATTACAAGAGAAAAACTTGGCCCTTTTGGCTGGAATTCGAGACACACACTTCTTTTTGGTAAGTGACGAAATCTGTTTCTGAGCTGGGTAGTGTTTGGTATGTTATGCATATCTCTTGCTCTAGAACTTAGTTTACCGTGAATAAATATGATTTGAAAAGATAATTCGTAGACCTACAACTCTTATGTTTATGTAAAACTCTGATTTAGTTGTTATGGATTCGAAATATGGGACGCAACATAGGACAAGTTTTGTTCAGATTTTGAAATTTCAAATCCTGTATGAACAATTGTTAGTGTTTTGAATATATCTTGTTGTACAAAATATATTTTGCGGTGATTCTTGTTTTTTTGCAACCCTAAGAGATGTATCTAGATCTTTCATGAAGGTTATAAAGTCTAGTTTTGCCGTTTTCCTTTACAAATCTAAGTTGCGACATGAGGTACTAGACTGGCCAGAATCACTGTTTTGGGAGCATAGTCGTATTTGTACAGGCTAAGCTTACTTGTGATGATAATCCTGTTTTACATCAACATTATTGAGCTGCTAGGAATTAAAGAAGTTATTTAATTATATTTTTAAGGTTGTATATACTTGTGAACAAGTTGAGAACCTTGAAACGTTGGTTGGTCTACGGTCTGAACTCGTGAAGTTGTGTTGGACTGTTTCTTTGCTAAAGCACTGAGGTTTGTGTATAAACTTGTACTTTCACTCTTTTAACTTCTGGTATATCTGAAATTTGATCTCGGTACCTTGGTTACCTCTTGTCACTTTGCATTGTCGTGTTGATATCCTTTAAGACGTTAAAGACGCTTGTGTAACTCGCTCACTTGTACAGATTGTTTGATCACTTGGCACTCTTGTTGGGACCTTGTCCTTCTTGTGGCTGTGACTTTGTCACTATTGGCATGCATCTTGATTCAGATCATTTACCATCTTGACTCTGGATTTTAGTCCGTCTTAAGAATGGAAGTTGTCCATTTTAAGTCCGAACTAGAAAGCCATTTTTAATATGATGTTCTTGGTTCTCTTGATTATTGGGCTTTGACCCTTCTTGATACTTTCTTGTGCTTGGTGTGAAGACATGATGTACATATTGGGCGAGCCTTGTTATTGAATCTTTTGGAAAATGGTGCTATGAGCGTTCTTGACACCTGGACCTCTAAATATCGAACTTGATACTCTTGATATATTGTTTACTTGATTTATTTATTATGTTCGATTATGCTGCCTATGACTTGAGAAAGGTAGCTTGGTGAATCTGGTGTCTTCGAACCTATAGTTTTTACACCACTAAGCTATATGCTTAGCGATAGTTGTTTCTATCATAGGGAATGATCGAGTGGATGCATGAAGCTGGCCATTGGTGATGGAAATTTTGAGAGCCTTAAGGAAGATCACATTTGCATATAGGCATCTATATTTTGTATAAACCTCGGGACTTGTACATGATCTATGTGTTGTATATTTACATGAAGTTTTGAGGACTAATTTGATCATGTCACCATGGGTTGTAATATAAGTATGTCTATATGTTTGGTTCTTTTGGGTTGTGTAAACCCAAGTCTTGTAATATATTAAATTTACCACTAATTTTGAATGATTGTGTGAAGCATGAATGACCTAGTTTGGGTACTCGGAAGTTGGTAATATTCTTTTTATGTCATTTTTACTAGTGTGAGGACAATATATGCAAAAATCTCATGAGTTATTGGCTTATGTTATTTCGGAAGGGTCGCTACATACTAAGTATGGAAGTCATGCATAAAACCTTTAAAACATGATAAAAGGGACATTTTAGTTGAAATCATGCTATATGCCAATTTGAACATCATCTTTGAAATAGTTGGAGAATGTACTCATAACACAACTCACATATGGTTCATCATAGCATAAAGGATAACAACATAAGCATAAGCATAGTCTCCAATTATAGACATAATGCAAACATTAACCATCATAAGACATAATGTACACACATAGTCAAATACCAAACATCATCTCTTCACCATAGAACCATCACATAAGTAACTCTAAGTTATACTTGTAACATGTACGAATTGCATCCCATAATACCACTCATACTAAGTATCCCTTTAAGCTCATCATACCTTGGTCTCCTTCATAGTCAATACTCATAGACAAGGAAGCATTCATGTTTAATAACGTATAGTAAGGAAAGCCACTCATAATAACAATCCATATAAAGTATGCATAAATTCATAAATCATCATACGTGAGAGACACAAACCATGGCCACTCTAGAGGTCTACTTGTGCCATGTATGAATGAAGTCCCATACCCCTACTCACACTAAGTAGAACCTCTTGAGGAACCATAGTACATAACTCATGTTCGTATTCATAATTCATGTTCTTGTTCATTAGTGGAAATATAGCCTTAACCGACATAGACCATGTGAGCTACATGGAATCCGGTGTCGTGTAACCCCACACCGAAAGAAGGTGTCCTACTTGCCTAAGGTAGAACTAAATATATTAGCTTTTAGGTGGATCCACTAGCTAAAGACCTTTGTGGTCACAATCATGCATAATTCACATATATTGCATTCAAGGATCATAGACCATATAAATCAACACATCTAACATTCATTAAAGTAGACATGAATATAATCGTAATTCAAGTAGTTCATTCATTGCATGAACAAACTCATGTACTCATATTATAGGTCATGTGGGTAAATTCCTTCCATAATAATACCATTTACAATTCATCATGCATAATAACTTCCATCTTAAAAGCCTCATCATGCATAGCTCACTCATATTAGCTATTACCCTTAAGGCCCTAGAAGTCATTTTCATATTACAAGCTTTACTCTCAAGCATCACCTCACATGGTCATCATGTAAACCTAATTCTCAAGGTACACTAACCATATGCTTCATTCTTGATCAATTAGGTCATTTAATATCATATAAAGTCAATCCCAATACTACTCAATCATGACCCATCATATAAGCCCTAATCAAGTTCATTCATGTCTAAAAGATTTAATTATAAGCAATTCATATCTAGGTCATCTAATCTAAGGCAATTCATAAAGAAATTCAACAATCTTAGAAGATCACATCTAGCCCCTCAATTTGCCTCATTCATGGCACAACATTAGGCAATGTTAATTTTACCCTAGAATCTTCGGTTAATCAAGAATACATGTATATTCATACAAAAATCATGAAATTACATTATAATCAACCCATATTCACTCAATTGGAACAATTACCACATTAATAACTCTATCACATTCTACTAGTATCAACCAATACTCATACTTGAGATCCAATTTGGGAAAAGGAAAATCCATGGATTCTTGGGTAATTCATCATTAAAATAGTAGTAATTCATCAATCTAATCATAATATAAATCAATGAAGTCTTTGGAATCGTTTTTGAAAAGGAATCCATGGCTTAGAGTGAAAACCCACTTTTGGGAATTTGAGAGCTTTGAAAACTAATTTTGGAAGGGCTCTATGGGTGAAGACTACCCATAGATGAAAAACCACCATACCTTAATGGAGTTTTCCTCTAAATTTGAGAAAAAATTCCTTGGTTCTTCAAGCCCTAGCCTCCACTTCTTCTTCTTCTTCTTCTTCAATTGAGGTTTCCTAGAGAGAGAAATATTTGAGAGGCGAAGAACTTTCGATTTGATTTGGGTCTTGTGGGTTAATGAAGTAAAAAGGGTGGTTTATGACTTAAAAATACTTTATATATGTGGAAAAAAACAATTAAAATCGACCCCATTAATTAATTAATTAAAAAGGAAATTACTAAAATGACCCTCCCTTGGCAGCCTACTCTCAGGCACCACGAGAGGACCTCACGAGTCGAGGTCAAGACCACGAGTCGTGGTCCTTGGGCAGTGGCTATGTCTTGGGGTCTTGGCGTCTAAAGTTGAAGGCAAGACCATGAGACCTCCTATGATCTGTGGTCAAGACCACGAGTCGTGGTGAAGGTCGTGGTCTTGATGCAACATCTAGGCTTCAAAGCCTTGCCTCCCACACGTCAAAGGGGTCTTCACGAGCCCCTATACGATCCGTCAAGGGAACCACGGCCCGTGATGGTGCTCGTGGTCCCTTGACCAGTAGCTCCTCTAACTTGTAATGCTTCCCATGATTTACATATGATACAAAGTGCCAAGGACACACTCAATCAGAACTTCAACATGAAGGATCTGGGAGAATTGAGATTTTTCTTAGGCATTGAAGTCATGAAATCTAAAGAAGGAATACTACTCAATCAAAGAAAGTATGCTTTGCAGCTATTATGTAAAGTTGGACTCAGTGGATCAAAGCTTGTTAACACTCCACTTGAATTCAATCACAAGCTAACTAGCATGGAGTATGATCAACATGTCGGAAACACTAATGATCATGCTTTAGAAGATGTCACAGCCTACCAAAGATTGATTGGCAAATTAATCTACCTCACAATCACTTGACCAAATATATGTTTTGGGGTTCAAATGTTAAGTCAGTTCATGCAACACCCCAAAAGGTCTCACTGGGAAGCTGCACTCCGGATTGTGAGGTATATCAAAAGTTATCCTGGTCTTGGTATATTCCTTAAAAGAGGTTCTATTACAGAATTGCAGGGTTTTTGTGACTCTGACTGGGCCTCCTGTCCTAATACAAGGAGGTCAGTCACTGGTTATGTGGCTAAGTTGGGAGATTCTTTGATCTCTTGGAAATCAAAGAAGCAGCAAACGAGTAGGAGTTCAGCTGAAGCTGAATATAGAAGTATGGCTGATGTGGTAGCAAAATTAGTTTGGTTGGCTGGGTTGTTGAAAGAATTACATGTCTCTATTGATGTTCCAATCAAAGTGTTTTCAGATAGTAAAGAAGCTATCCAGATAGCTAGTAATCCTATGTTTCACAAAAGGACCAAACATATCGAAATAGACTGTCACTTCATCAGAGAAAGGGTCAAGTCAGGTTTCATTGAACCACATTACCTTCGCTCTTCTTTGCAGTTGGTAGATCTTCTTACCAAGGGGCTTGGAATTGGACAACATTATCTATTGCTTTCCAAACTGGGTGTGCTTGATGTCTTTCACCCTCTAGTTTGAGGGGGAGTTTTAGTTTTGAAAGTGAAGTTTTCTTTTAGTCGTATCTGAATTTTGTTATAGAATTAGTTAGGGGCCATGTGCCATGTGTCAGCCATGTGATTTATAACACAACTGGCATAGTTTGTTAAGTCGGTTAGCTCACTATAAAAGAGCATGAAAGGCTCATTGTTGAATAGAGCAATATGATGTAAATTCAGAATTCTCTCAATGAAGTTCTTCCTCTATCTAAATCTTTCTTCTTTGTTAGATTGTAGTAT
Organism: Solanum lignicaule; assembly: GCA_029582545.1. Taxonomy (NCBI): domain Eukaryota; kingdom Viridiplantae; phylum Streptophyta; class Magnoliopsida; order Solanales; family Solanaceae; genus Solanum; species Solanum lignicaule. Next base: position 11,216 of record JAJOOF010008249.1, on the reverse strand, counting down.
AGGTTTCTGAAATTCAATAATTATCCATGCTTAATTCTCGAAGATTGACTAAATCAACAGGGTCAACATATTTCCACTGATCACAACAGATGCCATCAACAACTTGAAGACTGGTGAGTTTGCATATACGTACCTAAGGTTCTGGATAACGAGCAACTAAATGTCTTAGATTTATTAGCTCAGCTGTTTCACTGGGTAATTGGTAAAATCCCAATCATGGCCAAATCGAATGATTATAAGCCATTCTTCTTCAGCAAGAATAGCTTGATTCACTGCCCATCCAGAATGAAGATAGTGGCAACAAATACGACATTTTTATCTATTGATGATTTGATTTTTTTATGCTGAAAAAAAAAACAGTGAAGAAGCTGACAAAGTGTGAGAAACAGAGTGCTGAGAAGAACGGCTTAGGGGTACTCCTACAAGGGTCTCGAATGTGCTAGTACCCCCTCTTAGGGCTCGTTTCATCGAAACACGTTATCTCAAAATTAATAATATGGATTGTAACTTAATGTGAGATATAAATAATATCACAATCTTGAAATAACTAAACATCCTACCAAACGAGTCCTTGAGGACGGCCTGCTAAGAGGAATAAAGGAAAACTAATTTTGATTTATTTAATTTTTTATTTGATTAGATATTTAGATGTATGTGTTAGGTAGTCTAAAGATTATTTATTCCAATATATGTACTATATGCAGAAGGTAGACCCACATGGTGCACGTGCTCCCGTTAATTTCAAAAAAAATTATATGTATATGCATATATCTATTTTGAGAAACTAACAGAAAGTAGAATATAATTAACGTTGAACCCATATGGAGCATAAAAGTGTCCTTGGGTCACTGGTACGAGCTAGAGAAATTATTGGCGAGACTAGAGTTTGAATCTAGGTAGTGCCATATATCACTGTTTTCATTTTAACTTCAGCTTTAGAGCTTATATTTGAGTCATTAGTGGGAAAAAAAAAGTCATTAGTAACCAATTGAATACTACCATATCCGTTAATTATTATTATTGAAAGTTTCGCTAACGGCCTAATCTAGCTAGTGCACCTATTTCATTGTCTTTTGTTTAAGTTTAGCTTAGAGCTTATATTTGAGTCCTTAGTGACCAATCGAATACTACAATATCCGTTAATTATTATTGAAAATTTTGCTAACGGCCTAATCCAGCTTGTGCCTATTTCATTGTTTTTATTTTAAGTTTAGCTTAGAGCTTATATTTGAGTCATTAGTCATCAATCGAATACTACATCATCTATTAATTGATATTGAAAATTTCTTTAATGGCCTAAATTAAGAAAATATATTTTATAGCAAAATACTTGTAAAAATAAAATTATATTCGTTATTTTAGTTTGTTCACGCTCTTTATGCACTCTCTATGCCAAGTGGACCAAAAAATGATGTAATAATATCAATTCAAAATTGTTTAGAGGGTTAATAAGATGCTTGCATAGTTAAGGTGTCATTTTGAAAATTTGGGACAACTTCAGATGTCACTTTATGTCTTTTCTCTTTATACTATAATGATGAGATAATTTATTTTATATATATGATAGGGTGATGCAAAATAACTAATTCCATAAGATTATTCCTATATTTATAGAATAACGTTGTCTATCACATCCTCATATCAGCAAAATTCAAGGAGCATTGTAGAAGGTGTATGATTGTACATGGAGTATTCTTTTATTTCTTTATGTCCTTTATTAACGACGTTATATCCTTTTTCCTTGGTTATATGTGTTGGACTTGGTAGCTAAGATAAAGTATTGTGGTCTGTGTAAGTTGAAGGCAAAGTGTAATTTCTTTATAATATAATTGGGGAGATGGATCTTCAAATATAAACTGAACACTTTTCAACTTAATTAACATTACAAAATCAAATTAAGGACATCAAACTCAACAACACCATTATTACAATGCTAAAACAGTGGCTACAAAAGAAGAACAATGAATGGAATGAGACAAAAAAAGATTATTGAACAAGGACTGAATGTCAACGAATCGTAACAACAAAAGATACATAGACTCTAGTTTATTAGGTGAAGGAATATTGTTCGTACCTCATGGAACAATCAACAAATTCGACTTGACCTCCAATACTACCATCACAAGTAGTCATCAAATGTCCTCTAGCAAGCCATACACAAGTATCACAATCTGAATATTCTACATTTGAACTACAAGTAGCATGACAATTAAGCTAAAGCATCATTATGATAAGGAGATGTTATGTAATAATCATAACCTTGTTTTAGTGTCTCATTACTTAATTCTATAAGAACATAAGACAAACTATCTGCAAATGGGCCATTTTTGTCATACATTTCACCATTGCATGTATGTTCCAATAATTTGGACTCTGGAAATTCACTTTTCACAAAACAATTAAAGTACCCCATGATTAAAACTATAATTAGGAGTCTGGTTAACACTCTATTCCTCAAAATTGAACTCATAACTAGCTATATATATCTTCTATTTCTTTCTCTTTTAGTTACAAATTGAGTTTAATTATTAGACTTTTGTTTAAATAGATTTATCCATCCATTGATTTCTCCACCAATGAAAATTAAGTATTCCATAATTTTGGTCTAACATGCTTATTGTAATGTTATATTATATAAAACTAGGTAAATTGCCCGCGCTTCGCACAGTGGTGAACTACGTCAATAATCTACTTCTGAATATTTGATAATATAAGTGTTCGAGTGGGTACAACCCTACGATAAATTGTCAAGAATATTTTATCCAAAGATGAAATGAAATATTTTTTAAATCTTAATACCAAAAAGATTTGATTCTAAGTGTTTATGCATTTTGTTATTAATTCTTCATTTTACTGTAGTTATTCATCACCAAAGTCTTTAGGAAAGATATGTAATTGTTTCATTGTCTATATTTGTATTTTCAAAAAGTGATACAAACATTTTATTCATCAATTGCAAGAGTTTTTCTCCTATTCAAGGCCTCTACATACAAAATCTAACTATTATACATCTTATATAATTAGTTGTGTACTTGATAAGTTAATTAAAATTTAAAAACACATCTCTTGGAGTTCAATAAAATAACGTATGTCGTTGAAATATTTTGAATTAAATGATGTCTTGGCAAGTCCCTTATTCAAAATGATCATTCACAGTCGTTGACACTACTTTGATAGCCAAAAGGCATATTTTGTTGTTTATGTTTCGATCAATATGGTTAAAACTTTATTTATTTTTTTGCGACTTTTAATCTAATGTTTATAAGGAGATAATTATTTCCTTTAATATTTGATTAATATGGATTCATCCTACTTTGATGGGTAATTCACTGACTCCAATCCAACATTTGAACCCCAAACTTTTGATTAAGGTTGAGTACAATACTTATCATCCCACTACATTCCTTTATTTTTTGGATGTCACTAATTGATTGAATGCCTTGATAAGATAGAAAGTTGAATAACTAAAACTCCAAGGTAGTGTGGAACCACCATAAATTCTGAACACTCAAAAGTCCCTTCTTGGACATCCCATGGATCTTTTAGCCACTGAAAACTATATAAAGATCAAAGTCATTTATTTTACAAGTTTAAAAATTCTAATCTACAAGACACCAATAGTCTAATGATTGCATCAAACTCTTGATTAACATATCTTTACATCAACTTAATGATCAAAAGCATAAACATAAACAACAAAGTTTAAAGGGAAAATGCATAAGTACCCCCCCAACCTATGCCCGAAATCCCAGAGACACACTTATACTATACTAAGGTCCTATTATACCCCTCCGAACTTATTTTCTAAATAATTTTCTACCTCTTTTCGACTTATGTGACACTATAAACTAGATAGTTTGAAAAGGGGTAGAAAATTATTTATAAAATAAGTTGAGGGGAGGGGGTAATAGGACCTTAGTATAGTATAAGTGTGTCTCTGAGATTTCGGGCATAGGTTGGGGGGTACTTATGCATTTTCCCAAGTTTAAAACATGAACTAAAAAACAGCAATTAATAACATAAGCAAAATTAATGACCGTAAAAAATATACCAAGATCTGTAACAATAGAATGAAATAGAAAGGAAATCGAGCCCACTGAATGCATATTGTCCCCTTAAGGAAATTATCCCCTCTAGTACCCAAGGATTAAAGGAATAGATCCTCTCAGGATAGAACGATTCTATTCACCAGTGTATTGATACAAAAATAATGGTGTCAGTGAGCCACTCAACAGGAGCAAAGTACACAAATATTTAATTGGGGATAAGGCATAAGTACCCCCCCTAGACTATGACCAAAATCCCAGAGACATACCTAAACTTACCTAAGATCCCATTATCCCCCCTAAACTCATTTTTTCGTATTTTTGTGCACCTTTTGTGTTGATGTGGCACCTTCAACCACCCAAGTTGGTTGTGTTTGTACACACTCGCCCGCCAGAGACATACCTAAACTTAACTAAGATCCCATTATCCCCCCTGAACTCATTTTTTTGTATTTTTGTTCACCTTTTGTGTTGATGTGGCACCTTCAACCACCCAAGTTGGTTGTGTTTGTACACACTCGCCCGCCATGTGTATATATATATATATATATATATATTATTTTTTTAATTAAAAATAATATTTTTTTTCTTAATTTTCTTTTAAAAAAATATACTTTTTTTTTATCTTGTATTTAAATTAAGTGAATACACACTTTTTACCTGTATCGAAACTTTACTTTTTACTTACATTCATTATTTTTTCTCTTTTATTTTTCTATTGAGTTTATTTTCTTTGTCTTTCGTTTTGATTTTATTTCAAATGTCTTGTATTTAAAATAAGTTAATTTTGAACGGATATCAAAATAAGTGAAGAAAATCAAATAAAACATTAAAATTAAAGGACACTTTTAAATATTTTTAAAAAATAAAAATACACATAATTTATTAAAAATAATTAAAAGTGAAAAGATAATAAATTAATTAAATAAAGTTTCAAAGGAAAAGATAGAGAAATTAAATAAATATTTTACAAAGAAAGAAACAAAAATAATTAAATATATATAAGTTTTATTATCAATAAATATGTGTACTAACTAATTATAAAGTTACCAATCAAAAAATGACATGTGTCCAATTTGTGCACTCATCACTTGCCTTCAAGAGAGTGTGCATACTCTCTATGACATGTCAGCGTTTGTGATGTATTTATTCCATTTTAAATTAGTTTAGGGGGGTAATATATAGGACTCTAGCTAAGTTTAGGTGTGTCATTGGGATTTCAATCATAGTCTAGGGGGGGGGGGGTACTTATGCATTATCCCTATTTAATTGTGCAGAAGAAGAAGAAGTTCAGAATTTTCGTTGTTTTAAAATGGAGATAAGACATAAGTACCCCCTAGACTATGACCGAAATCTCAGAGACACACCTAAACTTAACCAAGGTCCTATTACCCCCCTGAACTCATTTTTTCGTATTTTGTGCACCTTTTGTGCTGACGTGACATCCAAGTATCTCTCACGCGCCTCAATAGCGCGCGTGGAGTTACATAGTGTGCCACGTAAGCCAAAAGGTGTACAAAATTACAAAAGAAATGGGTTTAGGGTGGTAATATGACCTTAGTTTAGTTAAGGTGCGTCTCTGGAATTTTGGTTATAGTTTAAGGGGGTACTTGTACCTTTTCCCAATGAGAGGAAATCCCTCTAGTTATAGACAACAAAGGGTAGTGTGAATAAATGATTATTATGCCTTATCGGAAAAGTCATAACCTTTCATAAAAGTCATAACTTTTCATAAAAATCGCAATTTTTCATAAAATTCGCATGAGTGTTAGCTCATGCTCAAAACTCCTCCGACACGAGTCCTAGTCGCTGCACTGTTGTCCATTTCTCGACTTTGCTTGCGCGATTTGCACTTCTGATTGGTTCCAGCCATCCACAACCTTAATGATTGGACTATGTGACTTTATCTTCAACAATAAGTTCTAATTATTTAGATAAATAAAAGAAAATGAAAAGAAAGATATAAAGCAACGAAGCCGTCATAGTCTGTTTTAAATCCTCCGCAAGGAAGGAACAAGTCGCTTCCCCCTTTCCTTCACCACCAGTTGGAGCACAGTCTTCGCCGGTCTCAAGGTTATCAACAAGACAAGCCCAATAACGCGGCAATTTTGCATAAAAAATGCAACTCTTCATAAAAGTCGCAACTGTTCGTAAAAGTCACAATCTTTAATAAAAGACAACTTTTCATGAAAGGGAAGGCTAATTTTGGAAATAAATAAATTAAAACATAATCCTGGTTTGTGGTGGCGCCACGTAAATTTGCCTAGGGTTCTCTTATATATATATATATATAATTTGCCGGCAAAAGATCACTACTATTTCTTTGCTTTGATATAAATCCTAATGCTTGGTATAATTATTGCAAAGGGAGGAATATTCATACAAAGATAGATCCATAAGAAGTAGGCTAAACAGTTTCTAATGAAAAAAATCATTATTAGAAAAAGAACGTGTTTTAAAAAAAGATAAATAATATATTTAATTGAAAAAAGACAGTTTGACTTATTAAGCAATAATAAGAGCATTTTTAGATCAAATTATTGAAGACAATGATATTTTTGGATCAAACTATCAATTGGGGATATTTTTATTTATTTTACATAATTTAATAACATTTTTAACATTGTTCCGTTAATTAAGTCATCACAAAATCCAAAAAAAAACTTGTCTTCCAACGCATGTTTCCACACACTAAGAAAAGCCAAAAACAGAAAGAAATTAAACATTGAAAAACCAAAACATAAGAAAGAACAACCAACTTGATTGATGGTTGGAGAAGCCAAGTTGATGAAGGTGAATGTCTTCAAGTGACAGCTTCTTCTCTGTTGATTTAACACAGTATTTATATGGTGTAAAAGAAAAAAAAAAGAAATGTTATGTAGGATTGGGATTTGAATGTATATTTACCTTTCCTATTATCAAATACACTTCACGTCTTTCATTCTCACTGGAATCTCCTTCAGCTTTCGACAACGACGGATACGAAGACCTTTAATGATAGGCATGGCACTTGTGCCTAAATGCCATGTTTCTAGGTTCTCAAGATCATAAAGACTAAAAAACTCTAGTTGACTGAAGCTGTTATCACTGCACATTATTTCTTTTCCTTCATAAGCTTCATCTAATTCAAGATTCCTTAGGTTAGGTAACATTCCCAAAATAGGCATCGGATCTTCTGTCAGTTCTGAGTTCTCAAGAACCATCATTGTGATGGAATTTGGAAACAGAGGCAGTTTCTCTATTCTCCCATCTAACCACAATTTCTGGAGCTTTTCACAACAATTAACAAATTCAAGGGATGGGAATGATTCATCATAATTTTTACACACCAATGTGAGAGTGTTAAGGTTTTTCAAGCTGCTAATGTTGTTTAGGGAGTAAGATTTCTTGATATAATCCATGCCTAATTCTCTAAGATTGACTAAATCAACAGGGTCAACGTCTTTCCATTGATCACAGCCAACACCTTTAAGAACTTGAAGACTAGTGAGTTTGCTTATATGTACCAGAGGTTCTGAATACTGAGCAACTAAATGTCTTAAATTTATTAGGTCAGCTGTCTTGCAGGGTAGTTGGAAAGTGTAATCCGCCTCATTGACAACAAGTGTCTGTAGATTCTTGAGGTTGCCAATGGAAGACGGAAGGTCATCGATACCTCTCAAGCTTAAGAACTTGAGGTGGTACAAACTCCCAATGGCATCAGGTATAACACCACCATATTTAATATGCAATTACAACACATATATATGTCGAAACACATCTATATGTTGGAACACATTACGAAAATGTGGATCAAAGAACATAATTGACCTCAACTTCAAATTAGAAAGATCAAGTGAGTGATACCTTTCTCCTTGACTATGAATGGCAAGTCTGATACATGAAGCGGATTTGGAGTGCTTTCTTGGATGATAAATGTCAAAGAAGCTTACCTCCAATGCCTTTTGTATGGCAAGATCACGGAGCAAATCATGAACCCTACAGTCAGAAACTTTTTCCCAAAATGTATCCACCACTTGAACCAAGCTTCGTCTTATCAGCTCATTCAAGAAGCCTTCAGCGATATCCTCCATTCTTTCATCTCCATTTGGGACGAAACCCTCGGCCATCCACAACCTTATTATGTTTTCAGCCTTGAGCACTTGATCTTCTGGAAAAATACCAAAGTACAGAAAACACTGCTTGAGCACAGTTGACAAATCATTGTAGCTTAATGATAGAATGCAGGAGATTTCAATAGATTTATCTTTCATAATGTTCTTCCAAAGGTGATCTTTCACCTCTTGCCATTTGTCCACCCCCCCTCTATGCGAAAGTAGTCCACTCAATACAACAATTGCAAGAGGTAAGCCTCTACACTTTTCCACCATATCCTTAGCTAGGCTTTCCATTGCTGGAACCATTGCTCGAACATCAAGTAGTTTCCTACAAAAGAGATCCCAACTTTCTTCTTTGCTTAGGAAACGAAGTTTATGGACAAAACCTCTGTTGTCTGCTTTCTCAGCGACATCCTCTTTGCGCGTGGTAATAATAACTCTGCTGCCATTATTGCCATCCGGGAATGCTCTTTCCAAACTTTCCCATGCTTCTATCTGCCATACATCATCAACCACCATAAGGTATTTGCGTTCTTTCAATAGATCACGAAGGTGAAATTCTAGATCTCCTTCTGCCATAGTTTCTAACAATTGTAGAGTTTCCTTGGTGCGACCTTGGATGGATTTTATGGTAGTCTTAAGCAGATCCATTGCGTTGTACTCTTGTGAAACACATATCCAAGCGCGTGTAGGGAAGCTAGAGACTATAATAGGACTTCTGTAGAGGTTTCTTGCAAGAGTGGTCTTGCCTAATCCGCCCATGCCATAAATGGAGACAACACTTCGACGAGGCTCTTCTTTGAGAAGTTGAGCTATCAATGTTTGTACAACATCCTGAAGTCCAACAAAAATGTAATCCTGGTCATCCACATATGAGGTAGTTCTCCTTAATGTTCTAACCATGGCTGACTGATTACTTGGTCCTTCTCCTGCATTAGTATTGATATTTGTAATACCATATGTCTCTCGTTTGCGAGAGATATCCGTGATTTGTTGCTTGAGTGATTGAATCTCCTTGGAAACATTATAGAATTTCTTCTCCTTCCTACAGATGCAAGCACAAGCCTTGACACGACTAGCACCTTTACCAGCCTCGAAGCTATAAGTCTCGAGTATAGCAACAGCATCATTAGCAATAGAGTTGATCTCAAACACCCATTGTTGAACTCTATGATCTCCATATTGTTTTTGTTCTGCATCTTTGAGGAATGATTGTATGAAGAGTAGCTCATTTCTCAGCCACTCAATTTCCTTTCTCAGATTTTTACGCAGGGAAATTTGTTGTATTAGGAAATCACCCAATTTTTGAACTGCAAATGATAGAAAGGCATCAGCCATCTTCAAGAATACTACTTTTGATTGAAAATAAGAGGGAGCTGCATATTGGAATACAAGTTGGAAAATGGGAGATGGAGATCATATACAGTCAAAAGCAATAGACATAAAAGTAAGAACAAATAATGTGTTCAAGGGGTCCACTTATCACTTATATGATTAAAGTTTAGAAAAAAAGAAAATTACGATTAGACAAAGGCAAGAGCAAATGAAAGTTCCCATTATCAAAAAGGAAAAAGATGTATTAAAGCTTTTTGAAATTTCCCACTAAAGCGAAAGGTACATTTTTTTTTTGGAATATCTCACAGCTCCTTGATTGTCGATATCTAATGCGGTGATTAAATATGATGATTCATGGTAATGGTGGATAGTGGTATTCAATATCTAGTAATTCTGTTTTATCCCGCAACCTACTTTTCGTGTAGTTCCTCTTTCAAATTACTGATGTGTGACAGTATGTAAATAACAGGAAACAATACAATCTAGTTATCTAATACAGTTAAACAAAGAGAACTGGAAAAATATGAGTACTTTAGAACACAGTAACTTAAAAACGCTAAAATCCCTGAGTGCTTGATTACAAGAGATGAATGAAAACAAGAAGGAATTTCAACAGGTCCCTGTTTTCCACTATAATGGCATGTGTTCTCTCCCTCTTGTTTTTATTTGGTCTCCTTCGTATGGAACTCTTTTTCCGTTTTGTCTAATCCGTTTTCAATCCGCTCATATTCAATTCAACCTGCCCATTTAAAGTCGTCGTACAAGACCTTGTATGCTAGAAATGTTCACAATCAGCTGCCTCTTTTAGTCGGATACTTATGAAAGTTGCATCGTCTCCTCTGATGGATTCTTTTCCCTTGCTTCTTGACCTTCAAGCTTCGATGAGTTAGCGATGGCCTCTGATATAGCCTTTGGTAGCCAAAATCCAGGTCTTTCGATAGAGGCTGCACGATCAAGTACCAATGGTTCCCGCAATGTGATCTGAATGTCATCATATGTCCACAACGCTAAATCCATGCTCTTGACATCCCAGCTCGTTCCACGTGCTTTTACTTCCTGCTTGTGCCATTGTCCCAACTCAGAAACTCGCTCCATGGAAATGGGAGGCTGAAGATTAAAAAAAAAAAACAGAACAATTAGCATAGTTCTGTGCTCTTTACAAATGTTCTCCTTTTACGTTTGAGCAGATTGAAACCATCTTAGAGGCATCGATACATCAGTTTCATCTGGCCAATAATAATCAATGGTACACGTATTGTATGGTGTCCAAATTTGAAAGGTGAAAGATAGGAGCAGAAAGAGCACTGGAGAGCGTTGAACAAACAGAACTCGTTAGATATAGTTAACGATGCAAGTTGCTAAGCTTCCTGGAGCAAATTTCCCTTTGGATATTAACAAGGAAAAACATACACAGAAAGAAGAAAAACCTGCAATCATGTTGTGATGCATTTGAGCCACGGAGCCCAAGGAAAAGATTCCATTTCATGATCAATATTCAATATGTATGTATAGTCTGCTATTAATAGCAGTATTTCATGCTTTCCCGCCGTTTTCTTGATGTTGCTTTAGGAAGTAATGTAGAGCCCACTGTTATCTCTTGTATTCAGATTAGCAAACCAGAAATAATAAAAGATGAAAAGAAAAACACAAAGAACTATCCGAGTCCACAGAACCCACTGTGTGTCCTTAAGAAATTTAATCCCCTCAAGTACCCGAGGTTGCAGATTAATTCCTCCCA
>JAJOOF010008248.1:0-24064 GCA_029582545.1 Solanum lignicaule | reverse complement strand
GAAATTGAGAAATATTTTTTTTAAAAGATTGGCCAAATACTAATTGCGATTCATAAGTGTTTTTAAAATTAATTGATCAAACAGAAACTGATACTTATCAAAAATATGTATTTTTAAAACACTGTTGGAAAAGAAAAAGAAAAGAAAGAAATCTCAAAATAATTTCATTTTAAAAGCTTGTTCAAACAAAGTATAAATTTTTTATCATTAAAATTAGCATACTTAGCATGTTGGTTTGTTTTAATATTAAAGGATGTCATGGGTTCGAATCCCGTCAACCTTAATATTCTTTTGTCAAATAACAAAAAGGTGTGTTAATTATATTTGTAAGAAAAAATGTATTTGTCAAGATTCGAACCGCTGACCTTAGGGGCCTTAACTTGAAGGCATGCCACTAGGCTACATGATCATTTGTTAATGGGGGTGGCATGTACTATATTTATACCAATTCTGATACATACATACCTATATATAGAGTTCCGACCGAAATCACTGGGTGCCATGGCACCCCCCACGTTACTACGTAGATCCGCCCCTGTGCAGCGCAACTATTCCAGATTAATGCTGCATCGAACCCTTCGGAAAAAAATGCTCCCTATCAAGAATTTTTCATACTGAAGACTCAACATACATAAATCTTACCAATACGTGTTGTGTGCATCTTGCTTGAAAATGTTATATGGTTTTTAAAAAAAAATATTTTATGATGGTGGTGTCCGAGTTAATTTGAACACATCTTAATCTCATGAAATGTAATGAAGCTCCATATTAAAATATTTTTATAGTAAGCTTCTATTTTTATTTGAATAATTGTGGTGTTTAAGTCAATTTTCATGCATATCAATTAATTTTATGAGATATTTGTCAACTTTCATCTGTAACATATATTAGATAATTTTGTTCATCAAGACTAAAATAGACGAGGAGAAAACACATAATATTATTTTTTTGTCTCAGTTGAAATTTGAACTTCGAGACAAATATATCTATGAAGTTGATTAATTATTTGATCTTCATTAATTAGGTGATGAAATACTTTAATTCTTCATATATTTTCGTAATATAAATTTGAAATTGAAACATAGTTATTTAACACATGTCAACTTTCCGTCCAAGTATTTAATACAGATACTACCATTTTAATTAGCTTGACTATGATTTTAAAATGACTATTATTAGTCTTCCTGTTATATTTTTCAAATTAGCCATGATATTTTTTAAAATAATTATTATATATCTACCTTTACCTTTGAATAAGTACCCTTTGAATTGTACAACTTCCAAGTAAAAAAATATTCCTAATTAGGACTTTATTTACGGTAGTAGGAATATTGTTACTTTCATGATGATGGATAAAGAAAATTAAAACTTTGATTACTTCAAAAGTTTATCAATGACTAAGTACTCCCCCCTTCTTTTTTCTTTCAATGTTTATCTAGTTGACATTTTTAACCATAGAAGGTTACGATGAGATGAATAGGATTTCTTGACGTTTAATTAGAGGTCTTGAATTCGACTTTTGATTATGAAAGAAAAAACGTAATAGAAAATGTTTTTATCTTAAACTAGTTTTATACGATGCGAATTCAGATTAATCAGGGCTTCAATATAGATGTCAAAGATAAGAAACCATAGAAATAAAATCTAGTTGATTTCTTTAACATTTTCCTTATCTTGTATTTGAGGTTAATTTATACCTAATTTAGGAAAAAAATATTATTCTTGGATCACTATAAATACACCCTTTGATATCCTAAGTTTCACACAAAATTAAAGTATTTCAAAGTATATCTTAATTAGAAAAATGGCTAGCAAAATAACTTTATGTGCTCTACTCTTTTGCTTTTTTCTCATGTTTGCTTCTGGTGAGTAATTCTCAAATATTTTTATCATTTTTTTGTTACTTTTCTTGAAACAAAGCATATTTGTGTCACTTTTTTTTTTGCTAGTTTCACACCATAAATATCAGTTGTTTCCATTTTTCTATACTCAACTAGGTGTATTTTAATATATAGATAGTAATAGTTCAAGTAGAAAAATGAAACGACTCATAGTTAACGTATGAAACTCGCAAAAAGTGATATTCAAGTGTGTTTTTTATTATTATCTCTTTTCTACTTTAAATCATTGATTAGCTCATTTAATCCAATAAAACTTTAAAAATAATTAATCAAATTAACTTTTCAGAAGCAAAAACTGGCACATAAATTGAGACTTAAAAAGTAATAAAAACCATGAAATGACATGTTTTAATTTATTTATTTTTATTATTTCCTAAGATTTATTTTTTTATCCTATGATTTTTAATGCAGAGATGCAGATAACAGAAGCAAAACACTGTAGAAAGCCTAGTAAAGGGTGGAATGGGAAATGTTTTGAAAAAAAATGTGACAATTGGTGCAAAAATAATGATCAAGAAGATTATGGAGATTGTTACAAGGGATATTGTTACTGCTATTATAAATGTTGAAAACTAAAATAATGAAGCACAATATATGGCCATAAGACTTTACTTATGGCACAATGTGTCTTATATAATGTATGATTGAATAAATGTCTGCGATTACATGTTTAATATCGCAGGAATAATGATCATAAATTATTTATGGTCTAAATGTTTTAACTTGATGTTTTATATATGAAAGATATGGAATTAATATGTGTCTTGGCAATATAATTAAGATTGTGTGCATGTTTTTGTTTTGTACATTTTTCATATCTTTTCTTATTAGAATACCTTACATATTAGTGGTTCAATTCAGTTTCATTTGGATTAATCTCTTTTTTTTCGAATTTAATTATAACATTGAAGAATACGAAGACTTTAACATAAATTTGACATGTTTTCTACCCAACAAGCCCTTTTTTATTTCAAAGATGGGCACTAAGTTCGATTTGAAAGACATGTTGTTGCTCCCAATTGCACACGCAAGTGTATGCGGTCGCGCAAGTAATATAGTGGTTCTTAAAAGAATCAGATTATCGTACCCAAAGAACTTGTCAATTAACTATTTTTACTAAATTTTACTGGTCTAATTATTTATTTAAGAGTGCCAAAAGAAAAGAATGCAAGAATAGAATAAAATTGCTTACAATGGTTGGAAAATTCCAGGGCTGCAGCATGCAATGAATCTCATGTATCATATTTTTTGGCTTAGAACTAATTTTAGTTGTCAAGTTATTGGTTTATAGGGTTAATTGTATGAGTCGGGCTACACACCTCTCGTCACCTACTCCAGTTAGCTATCTAACTACATCGTTGAGCGGGGATAAATAGACTAACTGACGAGCATTTATATTTCATCGTATTTCGTAACCAAGCAAGTTGTTCGTCCGGGCGTCACTCCTGAACACTAATCACCTCAATCAAATGGGTCGACCGAGCACTCTATATTCTCTGGTCTATCTAACCCCTCTTCTCTCGATTTTAGGATTAGACAATAGATTTATCTTATGGTGCGCAAGCATAAAATACTAAAACAAGAATATAGAAGTAACTTATAATGACAACCAAAAATTAATTCATAAAGCCTTTAATAATCAACAATCAATTCGTAGCTACATCTCCAGAACAAGGACGTTTAGCCACTAATCTCTAAGGAAAAAAAAAAAAAGAACCCTAAAAAGTATTGACAACTTTATAATTTGATGCCCTATGATTTCTCTCTTAACTGATCTTCTCTAAATAATTATTTCTATGGACTATTTATAGATGTAGAAAACACTAAATAAAATAATTGAATCCAAAATAAATTGAAAATCAAAACCATAAGAATTCCGCTACGCGTAAACAGTGCTCTGCCGAGTTTCCAGCCCTTCTTCATTCTTCATATGATGCCACGTGGAAATTTCCAATTCCAATTCCAATATTATTTTATTTTATAAAGTTTAATTCACTAAGCTGTTTGATTTTCTTCTTCAACCTTCTATTTTTAATTCGTTTTAGCTTCAAGCTTCTTCAACTTTATACCAATTTACTCCTACAAATAAATTACACTATTTAGCACAATTCATAAAATTCATGCTCAAAAAGGAAAAATATAAATAATAAATATAAGGCAAATAATGATAAGAAAATATATTTTTGGCCTCACATCACATGTCTTAGTATATCTCTACATATGACCTTCGCTAGCCCGACTAGCTAGTTAATAAATGGTTTTTTGAGCCAGAAGTGAACCGAACAAAAGATGATTAGTTGAACATAAATAGTTTTGACTAATGTATGTGCGCACATATTTATAATTATTATTTTCAGTTTTATTTCACAGATGATGATCAATACATATAAAGTAACATCTAATCAAAACTAATCTTCTTAACGTAATATTTAACTGCAAACGATATTTATATATAAAATGCTAAATTTTATATAAATATTGAGTACAAATAAATTTTTACGCTCTTATTATATTATATATATATATATATATGTGTGTGAGATGGGATTTGCTTGATGATGATTTTTGAGTCAACAACTATAGATACACATACAAGCCATTCCCTTAAAAATGCCTTTCCACAAACATTCTCCTCCAAAAATTTATCCCTCATTTGTACATACATTATCACAATGGTAACCATTATAACATTGCCCCCTTAAAGTTTTTACTCCATTTGTAGCAAAAACCAGCACTAGCACCCTCCACAACTTCAATTAATTCTGCAAATAATAATAACAATAAAATATATTTTTTTAAATCACGAAGCTGATTAATTACGCTCGAGCAAAACTCATATCAATTTATAACAAAGGAGTGACATGACAAGAGGATAGAGAATATTTATATTTTGGATTACTAACTATGCTCGATTAGGTGAATACAATAAGAACTGATTACTCATCACATCATAAAGCTAATATTGTCAACAAACAATCATTCTACCTTATTAATGACCTTTTTTTTCAATAGCCTTTCCTCTTTCTTTTCTATTTTTTCCCCTCTCTTTTTTGTTTGTGCTTTAACTTGGACTTATTTTATTGTTTTCCATCAACAACATATAGATAATTATCAGATTAAGTTTATCTACTGCGATGAATAATTATGCATGTGAATATATTCGACACGATAATAAGAAAAAAATATGCAATTATTTGTTATAACAAGTTAAATTTCAATAGTAATAGAAAAATTCTTTAAACTATAACTATATATTTAAACTTAAATCTTTTTCATTACTCACCATTTGAAGCAATGAGGAACAAGCAAAGAAGTATCACAAGAAACCTAGAATAACAAACATAATATTCAGCCATTTTCAATTTTGATTTTTTTTTTCTATATAAAATAATTAACAAGAAGTTTAATTTGTTATAAGAATTAGGTATATATTAACCTACACTAACAACATATATATATAGGGACAATACATAAATTTGGGTAGCAATAATTGATACTATGTTATAAAATTAATTAGTTTATTCAAGAAGCAACATTAATTCTTGGTATCTTCAAAATCACCAATGATGACAACAAATTTACTTTGATAATTAAGAGATAAACTCATGACATTTTTTATTTTTTCTTGTTCAACTTTTTCTTAATGATCACTTGACTCTTCTTTTTGTTAGTATAGGTTGTTATATTCGAATATTTACCTCGATTTGGTTTTGTAAATTATCAATTCCAACATACATAAAAGTCCAAAAGAAAAACAATAAATAAATAAAAACCTGCGTAATTTCTTGTAAAATATAGGTCAAATATAAGAGTTCATGCATTGAAAATATATAAATTAATTCACACGGTAAGATCGTAAGGTAATTATGGATAAAATTCTTGATAAATATGAAACGGTGATTTGATAAAAATGTCGACTTGCAGTCCAAGTATTTAATACAGTTATACTATCATTTTAATTAGCTTGACTATGATTTTATAATGACTATTATTAGTCTTCCTGTTATATTTTCAAATTAACCATAATATTTTCTAAAATAATTATTATATATCTACCTTTGAATAAGTACCCTTTGAATTGTACGATTTCCAAGTAATTTTTATTTATTTACAGTAGTAGGAATATTGTTACTTTCATGATGATGGATGAAGAAAAGTAAAACTTTGATTACTTCAAAAGTTTATCAAAGACTAAGTATTCCTCCCTTCTTTTTTCTTTCAATGTTTATCTAGTTGATATTTTTAATCATCAAAGGTTACGATGAGATGAATAGAATTTCTCGACGTTTAACTAGAGGTCTCAATTTCAACTTTTGGTTATGAAAGAAACCTAGTAGGGAGCGTTTCTCTCTTAAATTGATCTTATACGAGCGAGTCAGATTAATCAGGGCTTTAGTATAGATGTTGAACACCGGAAATGAAACCATAAAAGTAAAATCTAGTTGATTTCTTTGACATTTTCCTTATCTTGTATTTGAGGTTAATTTATACCTAATTTAGGAAAAAAATATTATTCTTGGATCACTATAAATACACCCTTTGATATCCTAAGTTTCACACAAAATTAAAGTATTTCAAAGTATAACTTAATTAGAAAAATGGCTAGCAAAATCACTTTCTGTGCTCTACTCTTTTGCTTTTTTCTCATGTTTGCTTCTGGTGAGTAATTCTCAAATGTTTTTCTCATGTTTTATTACTTTTTTGAAACACTATAAGTTCAATTTTTTTGGGTTTATAAGTTCATTATGAGTTTTATTTTTTCGCTAGTTTCACATCTCAATTTATGATCAAAAAGCATATTTGAATTGTCACTTCTTTTTCTTAGTTTCACACTATAATTATCAATTGTTTTCCTTTTTCTACCTGAACTATCATCATATATACTCAACTAGGTGTATTTCAATACACAGATAGTGATAGTTCAAGTAGGAAAAAGAAACAACTGATAGTTAACGTATGAAACTCGTGAAAAGTGATATTCAAGTGTGTTTTTGACCATTATCTTTTTTCTATTTTAAAATCATTGACTAGCTCATCTAATCCAATATATCTTTAAGAATAATTAATCAATTAATTAACTTTTCGGAAGCAAAAACTGTCACATAAATTGAAACTTAAAAAAGTAATAAAAACCATGAAATGACATGTTTTAATTTATAATTTTTATTATTTCCTAAGATTTATTTTTTTATCCTATGATTTTTAATGCAGAGATGCAGATAACAGAAGCAAAACACTGTAGAAAGCCTAGTAAAGGGTGGAATGGGAAATGTTTTGAAAAAAAATGTGACAATTGGTGCAAAAATAATGATCATGAAGATTATGGAGATTGTTACAAGGGATATTGTTACTGCTATTATAAATGTTGAAAACTAAAATAATGAAGCACAATATATGGCCATAAGACTTTACTTATGGCACAATGCGTCTTATATAATGTATGATTGAATAAATATCTGCGATTACATGTTTAATATCGCAGTAATAATGATCATAAATTATTTATGGTCTAAATGTTTGTAACTTGATGTTTTATATATATGAAAGATATGGTATTAATATGTGTCTTGGCGCGCAATTATGCTTGTGTGCATGTTTGAGACCATCAAGATCAACTTTTACAAATTAAATCTATATTATTAGAATACCTTATATATTACTTACTAATCCAAATTCATCTTATATATATGATGAGTACATATTTATAATTATTGATCTTTTCAATTTTGTTTCACAAATGATGATCAGTACATATAAAGTGATATCAAATCAAAAACAATTTTCTTATAGTCAAACTTATTTGTAATTGATATTTACATATAAAATGCTAAATTTTATACAAACATCAAATACAAATAAATTTTTACGCTTAATTATATTTGACTTGATGATGATTTTTGATTCAACAACTATAGATACACATACAAGCCATTCCCTTAAAAATGCCTTCCCACAAACATTCTCCTCCAAAAATATATCCCTCATTTGTACATACATTATCACAATGGTAACCATTATAACATTGCCCCTTGAAGTTTTTACTCCATTTGTCACAAAAACCAGCACTAGCACCATCCACAACTTCAATTTCTGCAAATAACAATAACAATAATAATATAAAAAATAAATAAATCACGAAACTGATTAACTACGCTTGAACAAAACTCATGTATGTCAATTTACAGCAAAGGAGTGACGTGACAAGAGGATAGAGAATATTTATATTTTGGATTTCTAACTATGCTCGATTAGGTGAATGCAATAAGAACTGACTACTCATCACATTATAAAGCTAATGTTGTCAACAAACAATCATTCTACCTTATTAATGACTTTTTTTAATAGCCTTTCCTCTTTCTTTTTCTATTTTTTCCCCTCTTTTTTTGTTCATGCTTTAACTCGGGCTTATTTTATTATTCTCTTTCGATAATATATAGATAATTATCAAATTAAGTTTATCTACTACGACAAATTATTATGCATGTCAATGTACCTAACACGATAATAAGAAAAATATGCAATTATTTGTAATAACAAGTTAAATTGTAATAATAATATTAAAAAAATTTAAACTATCCGTACATATTTAAATTTAAATATTTTTCATTACTCACCATTTGAAGCAATGAGGAACAAGCAAAGAAGTATCACAAGAAACCTAGAATAACAAACATAACATTCAGCCATTTTCAATTTTGATTTCTTTTTTCTATATGAAATAATTAACAAGAAGTTTAATTTGTTATAAGAATTAGGTATATACTAACCTACACTAACAACATATATTTATAGGGACAGTACATAAATTTGGATATCAATAATTGATGTGTTATAAAATTAATTAGTTTATTCAAGAAGCAACATTAATTCTTGGTATCTTCAAAATCACCAATGAAGACAATAAATTTACTTTGATAAATAAGAGATAAACTCATGACACTTTTTTTTTTTTTTTTGTTCAACTTTTTCTTAATCACTTGACTTTTCTTTTTGTTAGTATTGGTTGTTATATTCACTATATACCAATATTTACCTCGATTTGGTTTTGTAAATTATCAATTCCAACATACATAAAAGTCCAAAAGAAAAACAATAAATAAATAAAAACCTGCGTAATTTCTTGTAAAATATAGGTCAAATATAAGAGTTCAAATTATGCATCGACAATATAAAAAATAATTCACACGATAAGATCATAAGGTAATTATAGATAAAATTCTTGATAAATACGAAGCAATAATTGGATAAAAATGATAATTAACTAACCTGATATAACATGTTAAAATTTATTGATAGTTCTATAAAAAAAATCTTAGTTTGGATTCATCTCTTTTAAGATATAGGTCGATTATAAGCACTAAAATTACAATAGTGGTCGTGTAAAAAGTATTAACACAATAAGATTAAAAAAAAAGATTAATTGGTAATATGATAAAAATAATAATTAACTAAGCTATCACTTGATAGTCGTATAAAAAATTATTTACACATCCAACATATATAATTTAAATTTAAAATATAAATATCTAAAAAATAGCTTATTGGATTCTTGTTGCTTAAAGGAATCAAGATTAATATTTCATTATTATGAGACAGAAAATTACAAATTAATAAAACAAAAACGAAAACAGTTCAAACAATTTGTTTTTTCGATGTTTTTCATGCTGATTTGGAATTATGATTCCAAGAATGTTGCTTCTAGAATCAACTATTTAATTAATTATAATTTTGAATTGATTAAGAATCCAATCAATTCCTATAAATATTTGCCATTTTATTCCAATTTTCATATAACTCTTTGCTATTTAATTAGATATAATTAAGAAGAAGTTTGAATATGGCTAAATTTCATATTTGCTTCTCTAGGTTTCTAGTTATACTTTTTTGTGTACTCCTCCTTGTGTCAAATGGTGAGTTAAGAATAAAATAAATTTGGAGTAAATGTTTCATCTAAATGCCTAAATTGTTAAAGATCTGTATGTTTATTATTTATGTTAGGTCTACGACATGTTTTTTCATATACATTTGAAAAATTCTTTTTAATAATTTGTAGCGATGAGATTTGAAAAATTAGTCTTTGTCTGCTTTCATAATATGTTGAATTGTGTGATCAATATCTCATCTAAAGTTGTACTACCAGAAAATCGTTATCTCCTACGTAATTCATCAGAATTCGGTTCATCAATAATATTTTCAACAAAATTTTTATCGAGAATCTCACTAAATTCCATAGAGACATCTGTCGAAAATTAGCAATTTCCTGGTAATGAAATTTAAACTTATTTCTACAAACTTTAAAATACTCTAGTGTGAATCACATGTTTTCAAACGCCTTTGTTTCTTTCTTAAATTTTGTATTTATTCAAATAATATGATATAAATTGAGACGGACGAAGTAATAAATTTCATTCTACTCCTTTACTCTTCCTTTTTTTTTATGTGGATGTAGATATTGAAGGTGTGAAGGATGGAATTTGCAAGCAATTTAGTTCAACATTTAGTGGGCAATGCTATGAGTCATCTCATTGTGAGGAAACATGCATTAAAGAAGGAAGTTCAACAGGAGAGTGTGAGTGGAAAGGAATTCATTGGGGATTTGTTTGTATGTGTGAATATTTATGTTGAGTGAAATTGAGATCATTATCAAAATGCATACATATAAGAAAATATAAAAGCTTAGTCTTGTTTTATAAATATAAAATATAATAAGATATGAGAGTTATAATTGAGATGAATAAATAATGTTCTAATTGAGTGCAAAATAATTAAGAAAAGAGAGAGTGTTGTTTAAGTGAATAAGTGTTCTTGATGTTACTTCTATTGTATGATATTGAAAATAAATAATTCAATGTATAAGATACATCTTTCATCTACTTTGTAGTTTTGCTATTTGTTGAAGTGTGTAATCCGTAAAAAAAAAAAATTGGTTCTAACTCAATTTCGAAAGTTAGCTCATGAGGAAATGATTTTAAGTCTAATTTTCCTCGTTCTACCGACTTAACATGACTATCTCATGATCTTAGAGTTTAAATTGTTGAAGAGATCATACTTTTAATTATGTCTTCAGTAAGTCCTTTCACGTGAGAGTCTGATTCTTTTAATTGGCATTTAAGTCAAGCATGTGAAAATTCTTTTTAATAATGAATGGCGGTGAGACTCGAATTGAACCCATCATGCATGTTGTGGTGTGTGATTATATTATCTCAAAGTTCAAGTTATTAGAGATCATCATATCATATTTATTTACTCAATATATCATCAATATGTCCTTTGTGTGCGAGTCTGTTTATTTTAATGAACTAAGCATGTGAATATTCATATTAAAGTGTATATTCTTCTCATCTAAAGACTTCATTTTTGTCATTCATCAGTCGTACGTGTAAGGGTTTTCAAAGGAATTTAAATGGTCTCGAACTACTCCATCCATTGGCTTAATCCTTAAGATTTTGGATTGGATATTCTAAAATTTTCACACGATATCAGAGCTAAAACTTAGTGAAACTACTTTTTTAACATGTAGGACATGCGTCTACTTGTTTATACAAATTTAAATGTCTATTTGTGCACGCTCAAAGTTGGAGAGCATAGATAACAACTAAAACTAAGTTGAAAGGCATGTTATATATATAATACGATAAATTATGAAACAATACGTAACAACCATCCAAACATAGTGTTCAAGAATCCTGCAATACTACTATGAGACAAACATAACAAGGATGGAAACAACTCAAACGATTAATTTAATGATGATTTTGAAGATACCAATTGAACATTGTATATCTTGAGTCAACTAAATCTAGTTACTTTGAATTAATTAAGTAACCAACTTTTTTTTTCTCTCCTTATAAGTATCTTTTTATTAAATTCAATTCATATAAAACTCTTTGCAATTTGATATAAGGAGAAATTTGAATTATGAGTGAATCTCAAGTTTGCTTCTCTAAGTTTTTGCTCATACTTTTCAGTGTACTCATTGTGTCAAATGGTGAGTTTTAAAAAATGAAAGCAAATCTTTGTTACCATTATTTGATCTTTTCATTCCAGTAACGTTTATGTGATCAGCTTATCTAAAAGTACTCAAGTCAGTAAAAATGGCATACATACATGCGGGTCTGAGATTTTTTTTCCGTATATGGCCCCGTATACACTTGAAAATTCTTTCAGAAATTTTCGCCTTTTTTTCTTTTTGAAATAACTATTTCGTTAATGACTTACTTTTTATTTCTCTTGCAACTTATAGACCTTTTAGTTCTTGGTCTAAAGATTCTTTTCGAGCAAGCTGAAAATCTTATAAGAAAACATTAAATTATGATCTAAATTTGTGTAAGTTATTATAAAATGAAAGTCTAATGTTGACCAATATATGAGAAAACATTAGGCTCGATTCTAACATTGTCCGAAAAGGTAATTTTTAAATTATAACTATATTTGCACAACTTTTTAAAAATAGAGATAAATCTAAATAGTAACCTAAAAAAAATGAGTCATTTGAATAAATCAGGCCATTAATTTTTCAATAATATGTGTGATGATGAGACTTGGGAACCAATATACTAATTCCTATAGGCTCTAAAAGTTATCTGTCAAACCGTGTGACAGTCTCATCTAAAACTCAATTTTTTTGAAAATGTGTATATTATCTATTAATTTATTAATTTACTAAAATATTAAAAAATAATTTTTATTTTTATTTTTCTTCAATTTTGCAGGTCATTTTCCTTTTGTGGGTGCAATTTTGGGGTGCCAAAAGTTGAGTTCTACATATAGTGGACAATGTTATGATGATGCACTTTGTGCCACAAAATGTTTTACTGAGGGATATTCCAATGGAGATTGTGATTGGGGTGGACTTCTTTTGGGATTTGCTTGTTATTGCCAATACTCATGCAATAAAATATGAATTTAAGTTATATATATGTATAATTGTTTATATATTTATTATCGATGAGTTTTAATCTATGATCAGATTGAATCCCGGTCGCTTTCTTGGAACTAATTGATAGGCACTTTGTTTTCTATAGAACAAGCGGACGATATGCAGCATCAATCAAGGTAAAAGGGTATCACATCTAATAATAGAAGGTGATTCAAGTCCATCTAGTAATGATGATCTTTTGATTGATTAAATAAATTACAAGTTTATGGTTTAAAATGACATTTGATGAGAACTATGGGTCTGTTTGGAAATCATTGTTTTATGGGTACGATATATAATTATTAGAATAGTAATTATATAACTTAAGTAATTTTTTCATATGACAATTATGATAACATGTGAAATGAGGCAAGAAAGAGAGTCAGTACGAAGAAGTTTTGAGAATTACAAAAGAAGTTTCGAGATCATATTGATTAAATCTCATCCATTCATGACCTTCAAAAGGGTTGTCGCGAGACTTTAAGGTGGTGGAAAGTTTGGGATGGAGCTCCGTCTTGTAAATTTAAATCCAAAAGGTAAATATAAAAAGGAGGGAAACATAAAATCTAACTTTCACAAAAATATCAGCGTAAACACTACGTGTAAGATAATATAATATAAATATCGTATTATAATGTTTAAAAAGTTGTTAAATCTTACCAGCGATATTAATTCTTCTTTAAAAACAGTCTAAAAAGAAAGTACATATAGTATACATACACACACAACATTAGATAAACCTTTATTCTTTAATCATGAATAAACACAAAGTATTATTCACCTGTTTTATAATAATAATAATAAACAGGTTTTTTTATACATATATTATAATTGATTTTGATCAACATTATTATTTGATGATTTCATATATTATATAGTATTTTTTTCAACAAAAATATTCACACATGCAAACATATCCCCAATGAACTCCTTTCCATTCACATTCTCCAGAGGGAGATCCCTCCTTTACACATGTTTCCTCACAATGAGCAGATTCATAACATTGTCCACTAAATGTTGCACTAAATTTCTTGCAAATTCCATTCTTCATACCATTAACATCTGCATAAAAAATAAAACTTATAAGTAGGTGTTTGGACATAAAAATTGTGATATATAACATTTTTTAAAAAGAAATAGTTTCTAAGAGTGACTAAATATGGACATATAGGGTAAAAAGTAGAATCTGAATAGGGTAAAAGATAGAATATAATTATCGTTGAAAATATGTTTTGGAAAGATTTGAACAAAAATGGTCAAAAATCATATCAACGAAAAATTTATTGACTAACACATACGAAAAACTGAGAAAATCGCCTAATTCCTATTGAGTGACCCCTAAATGCTAAAAAAGTGGTGTGGATCATGGTGAGGCTTTATGTATTGTTCCTCTAGGTCATTACGGAGGGTCCTGTAAAAGTTTTGGAAAAAAGTGTCCGAAAATCATATTACCAAAAAATTCATTGACCTTACATTTACGAAAAACTAAGAAAATCGTCTAATTCCTATATCGATTGACCCCTAAATGCTAAAAAAAAATAGTGTGGATCATGGTGAGACTATACGTATTCTCCCCCAGGGGCGGACCCACCCTTGGCCGAGGGGTGTCAAGCGACACCCCTTAATATATATATATATATATATATAAGAATTGACACCTCTTGACCACAAGTGGAAGGTTTAGTATGTTGCAAAAGTTTATTAGGGTTGTGTGTTCAAGTCTTGTTGGCCTCATAATTATTTTTTTATTTTCTTACTACAACCACACCCCTTCATGAGTATCCTGTGTCCGCGCCACTGCTTCCCCAGGTCATTACGGAGGGTCCTGTAGATAATTCCAATTTTCTTTTATAGTGCAACACATAATAAGGATCAAATTAATTATGGGGATAAAGTAAAATTGCTTCCTTTTTTTCAAACTCACCAGTTGATGCAATGAGGATTACTAGGCTAAAAAATATCACCAGAAACCTAGTAAAGCAAACATTATATCCAGCCATATTAAAATTTTTCTTTTAATTATATATCAAATGTGACAAAGAGTTATATGATTAAGTGGAATGAATTAAGATATTTATAGGGAGAATAGAAGTTGGATTCTTAATTAATTAATTAATTAATTAAGTCAAAATCAGAATTAATAATATATTCAAGAAAAAAAATACAATACATGTTGTGATGGGATGATTGAGATTCCTCCACTCTTACTCAGAGGTATCGAGGGTTCAAGTACTTAGAAATGGAAAAAGTTTTGTTGGGAGCGCCGCCCCAAGAAATGAATTGTGCAATGCTCAAATTTAAATTAAATCGAATTTCAATAGAGATACCGAACACCAAATAGGAAACGAATGTCATTCTTGGTATCTTCAAAATCATCGTTTGACTTGTTTCTATTCTTGTTGTATTATTTATTTTTTTTTGTCTCATAGAAATGGATCTTTTGATTCCTCTAGCTAAATTACTAGGAGCCAGCAACAAGGTATTCTTCGATAAATAAGATGAATTTAAATTATGCATGTTTTTTTTGTTTAGCTTTTACTATGAATTTTATGTACAACGTACAATAAGAACACATCGATTTGGTGGAATTTTACAAGTGAGATATGGAGAAAATAGTAGATGTGATGATCTTATATATATATCCTAACCTCTAGAGGTTGTTTCCAATATATCCTCAGGTTAAACGAAATGTTTCTGAAGCAAAATTGTAAGAATAATATGACAATAAAATAGCAAGATATAAAGTAAATGAAACTACATCTAAATCTAGTAATACATAGTACTGAAGAATAAGAAACTACGCGACTATATATTATTTGTATGTCTTTTAAAAAGTGAACGACTTATATCATATAGGATACTATTTGTAACAACTCGACCCTTCATTTCAAATATTAGTTTGCGCTCAAAATTATGTTCCAAAAGTGTTTATATCAATGTTGGTATGAACATTTAATTTATGGCTTGTTAGTATGCCTTGAGTTGAATCTTGTGGGCTTCAAACATGTTTCGAAAAACTTTAGAACTTAAAGATATGTACCATATATCACGAAACAAAAGTCACGATCACAAAATAGTTGGGGTTGACCAGGAAAGTTGACTCTCGTGATCATGAGAGACCAGACCTTGATAGGAAAGGTTGACTTGGTCAACCTATGCTATCGTGAAGCCTAATTCGTGATCACAAAGAAGTTTATCATATAAGTGAATCCATATATATGTGGGTAATTATAAATATAAGGTGACGAACATATAAAAAAAAAGGATGCTATATACTAATTGAGTTATGGTACGTATTAGATTAATTAGTATTATGATCAATGTGTATAATATGATACATGTTGTATATAAGTTGATACGGTGGAGATAGATGCATTCATTTGATAATAGTATGAAGAAGTTTCGAAAATGAGGTAAATTGACTCTCGAAAAATGAAATATAATTTTTTTGGGACAGAGAGAGTAATTTACAACTTATGCATATTACGAATATACTATGAATAGATTGAATATACGAATATAGTAGCTGAACAATACGAAGTTTTATAATTGAAAATTATCAAAATATAGCTAAAGATAATTTTAAAATGTAGATCTAAAACAAATAGTTTAGTTGCTTGTCAACATAACATAAATTATTGACGTTTTCCTCTGGAATGTATTCCAATCTTCCTTTTGCAACTCATTCTTCTTATTAGTGTCTTCTTCTCAATAGTGAAAATAGAAAATTCTTGGTATTTTCATATGTCGGTGGTTGTGTCTTTTGATGTATCCACGAAGATTGGACCAAGTAGGACTCCAATTGTCCCTATCAATCAAATACGTCGATCGTTAAATTTTTGCCTTTTAAGGCTGATGGCCAGATTGAAAATATTATCAGAAAAAATCTTACAAAGATTGAAAATATTATCAGAAAAAAACACAAGGACTTAATAAAATGCTTCTATTGTTTACTATCTCTTACCTCTTACAGAGGAATTTGTGTGGGGCCTCATTCGCTCTCTTTTGATATACGGTTATTGAGTCCTACAAACAAAACAGTGTTCATTTCAGATCTTTCTTCTAGAAGGTAATAAAGAATTGCGAAAATAGAAAATCATCATTCAATGGTGGCTCAAGCTAATTAGTGGCCTATAAATCGGACGTGTAGCTTTTATTTTTTTCATTTTTGAAATTCAGAGGTATTTCTTCTTCTTAATGAATTTTTTTTATTTTTTCTATCATCTTAAACTAATATGTATATATATACCAAAATACTTTTTAATCTTGTGATCTTAAACATGTCATGTGGAAGCTAAATTAACAAATTGATAAAAAAAAGAAAGAAACATTCTTTAATGTTTCGAAATGAACTAAAAGAAAAACATAATATAATTTATTTTTTAATTATAATAATTTTATTATAAGTATTATTCTATTATAATAAACCGTGCTCATTCTCTAACTTGACAATGGAAATTTGGATTTTTTTTTCTTTAAATTCTCAATCTCACTATATTTTTTAGTTGATAATTTTCATTGTCAAAGACGTTATGATTATTGTTAATTTACTGCCATTAAAAATTCTTCTTTAAGTTGAAATTAAATGGAAGATTCAAGGGTAGAATGGAATACAATGTATCAAGAGCCCTATGAATCACATGAACTCCTAGTTTCAAACTCGTAAATTCCAATCAAAAGCTTCAATCCAAGTTCTTCTATTATGCCTTGATAATTCATCTTTCTTTTTTGTCAGCGCTTCGCGTGGTTTAATTGTAATTTAAAACAATTTTTTTGAAAATTAAGTAAAAATAAAAAAGACAAATTTTATTTTGATTAGAAGTCTAGTTAAACAAAATATTTAAAGAAAAAAAATAAAATCTTCACATTAAGTTGACATTGGAAAAAACGATAATTTTTTTAAAATAAAATAAAAAAATTAACATGATAATCTTATAACATTTTTAAAAATCAAAAATCAAATTACCAAATTAAAGTTTTAATACAATATCATGTTCATTCCCAATTAATTACCATGATTAGGAGGATGTATCAAAATCCTAAAACTATTGGGATTCCTTTTTTTTTTTCATGATATATAGGAAGAACCATATAAAAATATTAAAACCTATCCTAAAAATAATTAGAATAGACCCCTTTCCTTAAAGAACTAGATTTTTTTTCCAATATTTTTTTCTTTCTTTCTTATAAATAGGAATAGAAAGCTCACAGTCTAATCAATTATTATCATATTCTTCTTCTCCTCTCATATTATTATTAATATATATAATGGCACCAACCCTTAAACGAAAGAAAAAACTATCAAGATTCCAAAACATATTACCCAACGAAATTATTGAGATTATTCTCTCAAATTTATCAGTCAAATCTCTATTAAGATTCAAGTGTGTTTCTGAGCAATGATGTTGTTTGTTTTCAAGCCCAAATTTCAAACTCTCGAGTAATATTATTCATCAATATGGAGTAGGAACAATTATAGCGATGTCTAATAATAGTCAAGTTTCAATGTGAAGACAACGATGGAGCTTTAGACGTTCATTTACCTTGATAAACCAACAACTCATGACTGTGGAAGAGCTGGATTGTACTTCTTTGATGAAAAGGAGGGAGTTTTCTAAACGTGATACGAATAATTTTATGATATTGGGTTCTTGTCATGATCTTATACTGATTAATGTACATAATTAAGTAAAACTAATAGTTAAAAGTACATAGGAACACAGTGAATAACCCTTTTTAGTTGAACAATGGTTAATCCCACCATCCAACATTTGTTGAGCTCTGTAGTTTATTGGTGTTTCGATTGTCTATGCCTGCAAGTTAATAACATCAGTGTTATTTGAATATCGGAATGAAATGGGACCAAATTGAGCGAAATGGAGACTGAAGTTTCATATAGCTGACCTTAGCTAGCTTGGAATTGAGGTGTATAAGTTGTTATCCTTTTTAGAGTTTTAGTTGTCGGTTCATATGTTTAGTGAGTAGGCTTTGTTGTCAGTATATGTCAAGTGGTGTGCAAATTATTCCTCTGTAGATTGATATAATGAAAAGAGAAATTTCTTTTGTTACTAGTAATTGTTAGAGAGATTCTTGGTAAGACAGAATGCAGTAAAAAGCTTTAATTTTATGAACTATTTATTGTGATTGTCCAAATAAATTATGTACAAGTTTCTTAAAGTTAAATGATGATTCTATCCACATTTGAAAAGCTCCTAAGCACGCTAAAATTTCTAGAGTCGGTCTGGTAAAAAATGTTCCTTTGTCTAAATTGATTTCTTGTTACATGATTTTTCATCTTTCCTTTTTTGGGACAGGGTGACCCTCTGATGGTGAAAGTCAACAAGTTATGCACATCTTCAACATCTATGGGGGTGTGGAATGGAGACGTTAAATGCACATCTTCAACACATAAACCTATTAGATTAGACCTATTCAACTAACAGACATGCAAGTTGTGGTTTTGAAGAAAGCAAGTTTAGAGGGTTCTTTAGCAAAAACAACGTCAACTAATTTTGTTCCCAAAAACTTATGGTAGCTGAACAATACAAATGTGAAATGTTTATAAAAATATAGTGAAAGGTACATCAAAATTACAGTCTTCGCATACTTATCAAAACATAGATACTGGATGTTTTGAGCTGGAATGTATTCCAGTCTTCCTCCCCCAATTTACGTTTCTTCTTTTTGTGTTGCTTCTTTTTGTGTTCTTTTCTGTAGTGGAAGTAGAACATCTTTGGGATCTTCAAACGTGCCCTCCAGAGAGTTGAATCAGATAGGACTCCAATTGTCTATAACAGTCGAACTTGTCGATTGTCAGGTATTTTCCTCTAAGCGTTGTTGACTTTCTGTAGTGCCAACTTTTGTAGTATAGCAAAATTTTATTTCCAGCTCGCCTAGGGCCTACAGATATTAAAAGTATAATTAGAGATAAACATAATAATTTCATAAAATAATTCCCCTTCTTCATTATCTCTTACCTTGTCGGGGTCTCTCTTAATATGTTATTGCTACGTCATCTACAAACAAAACAGTGCTCATTTCAGATCTTTATTCTTGATGGTAATAGAGAACTGCGAAAATAGAAAAGAGGTGTAGCATTCATTTTTTTTATTTTTATAATCCAAAATTATTTCTTCTTTTTAATGGAAAAGTTTTATTTTTTCTATCGTCTTAAATTTATATATATATCAAAATACTTTTTAATCTTGTGTCCTTAAACATATCACGTGGAAGTTAAATTTAAAAATTAATAAAAAGAAAAGAAACATTCTTTAATGTTTCGAAACGAACTAAAAGAAAGACAAAATATAATTTATTTTTTGTTAAAAATACTTATAATAATTCTATTATTATAAACCGTGCTCATTCCATACAATGATGATTTTGACAATGGAAATTTGGATTTTTTTTCTTCTCAATACTCAATCTCACAATATTTTAGTTGACAATTTTCAAATCAAAGACGCCATGATTATTGCTAATTTACTGCCATTAAAAATTCTTCTTAAGTTGAAATTTAAATGGAAGATTCAAGAGGGGAACATGGGGAATAATACTTGATAAAATGCTAAGAAGATTGGAGAATGGAAAACAATGTAATATAAAGAGAATTCATCTTCATTTATCCTTAATTAGGAAACTTGTCCGCTCTTCGCATGGTATAACTGTAATTTAAAATAATTTTTTAATAAATTAAGTAGAAATAAAAAAGACAATTTTTATTTTGATTAGAGTCGAAACTTGTGTTTTTATCTTAAACAAAATATTTAAAGAAAAAAATAAAGTTTTCACATTAAGTTGACATCGGAAAAAATAATAATTTTTTTAAAAAATAAATTGACATGATAATCTTATAAAAAAAATTTTAAAAAAATAAATTACCAAATTAAGGTTTTAATACAATATCATGTTCATCATTCTTAATTAATTACCATGATTAGGAGGACGTATCAAAATCCTAAAACTATTGGGATTCCTTTTTTTTTTTCCATGATATATATAGGAAGAAAACCATATAAAAATATTAAACCTATCCTAAAAATAATTAGAATCGAACCCTTTCCTTATAGAACTAGAATTTCTTTTTCAATATTTTCTTTTTCTTTCTTATAAATAGGAATAGGAAGCTCACGGTCTTATTAATTATTATCACACTCTTGAATATTTTTTTTATAAAATTAACTCTTCTTCTCCTCTCTTATTATTATTATTATTATAAATTATAATGGCAAAGAAAAAACTATCAGGACTCCAAAACATATTACCCAACGAAATTATTGAGATTATTCTCTCAAATTTACCAGTCAAATCCCTATTACGATTTAAGTGTGTTTCTGAGCAATGGCGTTGTTTGTTTTCAAGCCCAAATTTCAAATTCTCGAGTAATATTATTCATCAATATGGAGTAGGAACAATTATAGCGATGTCTAATAGTCAACTTTCAATGCAAAGACAACGATGGAGCTTTAAGACCTTCCTTTACCTTGATAAACCAACAACTCACTATGGAAGAGCTCGATTGTAGTTTTTTGATGAAAAGGAGGGAGTTTTCTAAACGTGATAAGAATGGAGGCTACTCAAATTCTCTTATGATATCGCTCCATTCGCGATGGAATTACATTGCATGGACGACTTCACTATAGGGTAAGGAACAAAAAATATAATGTTGACAATGACAACAATGACAATGATGATAACGATGATGATAACCATGAAGATAATATTGTAATATATTTTGATCCCATTTCTGAAAAGTTTGATATGTTTTCGATCCCAGATGGAAAAAATCCTATACTTGGTTTAGGAGTTTTGCAGGAATGTCTTTGCATAAGTCGTTTGGATTATGATGAGGATCATGTTGAGATATTCGTTATGAAGGAATATGGTGACAAGAAATCATGCACATCTTTATATTTCATCACTAGTCTTTTTCATGGATTGGAAGCACCCTTTTTGGTGCATGAAGAATCATTATTGACTCTACAATATGAACATCGCAAAGTTGTTGTATATCTTAAGTATGATAATTATATCCTTATCGAAGGAGACACAAATTGTATTATATCTAGCGCCATTGCCTATGTGGAAAGCTTAATTTCGCCAACTCAATATCGTTGGAGTGACAAGTGGCACAAAAAATTTGCACGGCGGACAGAACAGCTCCTTCCTTCCGGTTGTCAATTTTTCTATTAATAATATTGATCGACTATTCTTGATTTCTTCATGTAACTTTTTTTATATTTTGATTCTCTTTAATTAAAATACTAGCTCCACCGTTATATATACTATTGCAATGTTTTTAAGTCCATCTTCTACATCCAATAGTACTATCATTCTCCTCAAAATAACTATTCACTTTTTTTTTGAGTGTGGTAAAAACAAACTTGTCGGGAAATTCAAGAACAATTTTTTCTTTTGTGACTCGATATTTACTATTTATATTACAATTTCAATAAATTTGAATATACGCATTGCAGAACTTAATTCTAAAATAATACTTCTAATATAATATTTTTTTCATTTTTAAAAGCTTGAACTCGAAAGTAATTATGCACTCAACAAAGATATTGGCACATGCAAGCAAATCCCCAATTAGTTCCCCTCCATTCACATTGTCCAGAGGGATATCCTTCTTTATTGCAATTTGTCTCACAATGAGATGATACATAGCATTGCCCTCTAAATGTGCCACTAAATACCTCACAAATTTCATTTCCCACAGCCTCAATATCTGGAAAAAATAAATTGTTATAGATTTTTAAATAGTTTGAATTTTAGATGAGATAATCAGACAATTCAAAATCAAATAATAGAGTATAAGAAGAAATTACGAGTTTTGATATTTGGTTGATACTCATTCTCAAAAATAATATTTTGATTCATATATTAACAATGTATTTAGTATAGTTTTGTAAGTGGAATTCGGGGAAGAATATATGGTATGTATGTATCCAAATCTTATCCTATACATTAGTACGATAGAGAAATTGGTTTCGATATATCTTTGATTCATATATTAAGAAGTTGAAGAAAAAAAAGGCAAGGCCCACCCACATGAAGGGAGATATGTTGTGTGATTAATAAATATGTATCGTGCATAACAACTTAAACTTTTAAATGATATGATCACATAAATATTGAGAAAAAAAATTCACCATTGGAGGTAATGAGGAGTATGTTTAAAAAGTAATACCAGAAAATTAGAAAAGCAAATGTGAGATTTAGCCATATTCAAATTTCTCTTTCTCTAAAATAGCAAAGAGTTACATAAGAATTTTGGGTATTTATCTAACTCAAAGTTACATTTATAATTAAATAATTCAAGAAGCAATGTTCTTGGTATCCTCAAAATCACCAAGAAAAACATAGCAAATTAAAAAATTGTTTTATGTGATGTTTTCATCCTTGTTATATTTGTAGTTTTGTGTGTCGTAGTAATAGATTATTGATTCCTCTAATCTAATTTATAATCAGGTTTTCTATTAACACTCATAATTTATAACAATATTCTACTGTAATAGTAATTTATTTGAAATTGATTTTTCATGTTATACTATATTATATATTTTCTGTAATATATAGCATTTCATTATAGCGATAAAAAACATTCAAACAAAAGATACAAATGTAAAGAGGTTTGAGTGAGCAACATACATCGTTGGAGGTTGAATACTCTATTTGTCATATTTTAAGTGACACATTTTATTTTTTAGGACGAAGTTTACATCAAACCATGGCCATGTAGTATATACAGTACGTACATGGTCACCTTTCAGTTATGCCTTTGAAAAATAGTCAACTTTATAAGTGAAATGATCTGGGAGTTTCACCTATACAATTTGACACCCCATAATTGTGGCTATTGTTTAATAACATGAACTCACTTGTTTGGTTATCTAAACTTTCATCTTATTGTGTGGGTTCGATTTCTCTTGCAATCCCCTCCCTCATTTGCCTTTTCCTTATCTCCATTTTTAAAATAAAATAAAATGAAAGGTGACAATTTGTAATTTTTCGGGATAAAGCAAAAGTATCCTCCTAGACTATGACCGAAATATCAGAGACATAGTTTTTATCTTTTTGTAGTTTTACTACAATATAGAGTTTTAATTTGGTACGCTTTCATAATATCTTCATCGAGTGTGATATATAAATTTCTAAATTGTATAACCAAGCATATACTAGTAGAAAAATAAAACAAACTTCGTTTTTTTAGTAACAAAATTTGTTACTCCAACCTATAACA